>JAYJMA010000003.1:7946427-7969815 GCA_036873895.1 Parotocinclus cabessadecuia
ACACACACACACACACACACACACACACACCATGCCAGCATTACCCATATACAAAAAGCCTCTTGGATACATTTATATCAGGATTTACTATTCTCTATTCTATAAAAAAAGCATATTTATCGTTATATATATGGACCTCTAATCCACAACACCAGCCACACACTCTGCTAGTGTGCAGAGTTACACAAAAAGATGAGCCAACAAATGGATTACGGAACAAGAAAGGGTTCAAGGGCCCTTTCTAACTAGCATGGTGGAGACAGTTACTGCGCATCAAAGTTCACCCGGCCAATTTGGGCGCCCTGGCACAGCGGGTGCAGCTGCTTGAGTGAAGTCATCACGGCAGCTGGCCCTAAAGCCTCCTTCAGGGGTTGAGAAGAGGGCAAATACAGTGTAGTTAAAACAATGGTAGGTCAGGAAGTTCTTCAAGTTTGTATATTATCCCAGCGGGCACTACAGAGACGGCTAGTCATCTATTGTAGGGTACAACACAAACAGTCCTTCACTAGCTGGGGTTTGCTGACTTCCCATCATTTATCCCTTTGTCTTGCGTTACTCGAAGCTCATTGGCGAAGCAAATAAAAGGATAATTAACTCTGCCTAGCTAATATAAAACTGACCCCCAGAGAGGCCCAGAAAGGCTCCTCATTTAGACCTGGCACCGAGTTTTTCCACCCTCAAATTGCAGGTTATTCGTACCGTGAGATAGCGCTCATACATCATTGCGTAACTCAAAAACGCTCCACCGTTCCACTGCATTGTATTCTTTATTTTAGTACGTGTACTGAATCTTTCGTCAGCGTAATCCCGCAAGCGAAATCGCTGTTGTCGGTGGTTTGTTTTTGCAAGCTCTGTGTGAATAAACACTGCGAGTAAACCTCAAGGTTAGCGGAGACATACTTTGCTGAACTCGGATTTTGCAAAGCCAAAGGGTTGATCATCTTGTACTATAGCTTAGGGGGGCCAAAAACGGAGAAGTTCGATTTTTTTATTACACTTCCATTCATCACAAATTAGATTTAAGAAATGTGTTTTAGATTTTAGAAAGCAGGGTGACAACTGAACGAAGCCACTCGGCGGACCACGCTTTAACTTGGTGTTACGGTTCCTAGTTGACAAGGACACTCGGCGGCAATCTGCTAATCTGCCATGACGGTGACGCGGGTACGATTCCTGCTTGGTGTTCAGTAGAGTCTGTTTCCCATTGACAATCTCGGCTATGTCTATGGGATGGAAGCCAATCAGGGACTGTTTGAACCGTGCATTCGTGTTATGCCTTTTGGTGCCATGTCCCAGGTGAGTCCAGGAGGAGGCGTCTCACAGACACGACCGGCTCAGTTCGAGGACAATGGGCAGCATTCTAGAAACCAACTCAACTTAAATGGCAGAAGAATTAAGATTAAGAATATCTGGGATTATTCTTCGAATTAATCTCTGCTGTCATTTCGAACTCCTGGAAACAGGAGTTGCGTATCATTTTGGGGAACACTAAACTCTAATGCCTATACCAGAAACTTTAATTGTTCAGCTTATACACCTGTCCCCAACTCGGTCCCATCCTTTTGCAAGACGAAGTGAACCGTGGACGAAGGCTGGAAATGGCAGCTGTGCTTTGAATAAAATGATAAGCCCTCTGATTATGGCTTAATCTGCATGTACTCAAGGATTCTGAGAAAAGGCTCGTGGGATCATGAGACTCACCCTGCTCTCCACAGGGAATTTGGCCAAATTAGGTCTTGATTAATTGGGCGGCCAGCCAGAGCGCTCTGTTTTTCCAAAAGAGAGAAGTGCTCATCCGCTGGATGTCAAGTCTTTACAAAGAATATGACACTGCTTCATGAAAGAGGTGCATGAAGCTTTTTAATCGTAGCACACTCCCATTTCTGCCTGGCTTAAATTGTTGCTCAATAAAAAGATAACCTTTTTTTGTGAGTCGCGTTCGGTGAGTGCTACATATATATGATTACTCTCCTTCCTTGTCCAAATTCAGGTACAGTTCAAGCAAGTGAAGGTCACGAGCAAGCCCAAAAACTGGTAGATTTGGCCTTCAACGTTCTGGCCAGTAGTCCAGTAGCTATATGAATAAATCACAGCTGGTTTTAACTTGTGCTTGCACTCATCCTGCCCCATATTTGGCATCCTTATATATATATATATAAAAATAAAGGTTGCCTATTAATACTAAAAATCTGTCAAATGGACAGCTGTGTTGTTATATATAACAGTTACACAGATACAGTATATAGGTAACTCGTGACCCATCACTAAAAAGGCAATCTTTGCCTCTGTGCCCAACTCTGATTTAGCATGATATGCATGAATACTCTTAACAGATCTTTAACTACCTGCATGAGCCAGTTCCTGATTAACAAGTCAGTTTAGCAAATCAGCCAAATCATTAAAACCCCCTCATCTGAAACAATGTTTAGGTAGGTGCTGCAAGTCAAACAAATATTGCCGGCAGAATATTAACCAGAGAATCACACTCCTCCACTGGTCGGTCTTCTTCCCGCAGTAAAACCTGGTGTCGTCAGCTTCCAATATCACATGATGCCGCCCGCCCGTCCATGGGATTTCAAAATGAGACTGATGACCTTCTTCCATTGCTCCAATGTCCAGTTTTGAGAATTCATGTAAAAAGTGTAAAGTCGGTTTTTCAATTGTGACTTGGCAGCCCCGTATCTTTGTGACACAATTTAATTAAATACTAACCCCGTACATTTTATGTATGGTGGATACACTACTACAACTAGCTACTCCACTCTGCTGCCTCATTTTTAGCTTGGTCTCATGCTCATCTGGATTTCCAGGAAACTACATGGAAATCCCCGTTTTACAATGGTATTTTGATAGAGTATCTCACAAAAGTGAGTACACCCGTCACGTTTTCCGTGGCTGCATTTCTATTTATGGGTCAAGACTGGAATAAATAAATGCACTGCATTGTAATGTACAGCATTGCAGCAGAGAATAAAGGGGTGGGGGGTCAGCCTGTCAGTGATCAGACCATAAGCCGCACACTGCATCAAATTGGTCTGCATGACTGTCGTCCTAGAAGGAAAGAGAGTTTGCTGAAGACAAGCAGACCAAGAACATGGATTACTGGATCCATATCCTGTGCTCTGATGAGACAAAGATACATTTATTTGGTTCAGATGGTGACGAGAGTGTGTGGCAGCAACTGAAGTAAGGAGTACAAAGACAAGTGTATCTTGCCTACAGTTAAGCATGGTGGGGGACGTCATGGTCTGGTGCTACATGAGTGCTGCTGGCTGGGAACCATAAATGCCAACATGTACTGTGACATACTGAAGCAGAGCATGATCCCCTTCTTTCAGAACCTGTTCTGCCGGGCAGTATTTCAACATGATAACGAACCCAAACACACCCCCAAGATGGCCAATGCCTTGCTAAAGAAACTGAGGGTAAAAACGCTGGACTGACCAAGCAAGTCTCCAGACCTAAACCCTACCGAGCACCTGATGGGCATTCTCAAATGGCGCGAGGTAGCATCCACCAGCACCACGATGTCATCATGGAGGACTGGAAGAGGATTCAGGTGGCAACCTGTGAAGCTCTCGTGAACTTGAGAATGCAAGTGTGTATGCAGGTTTGAGGTAGGCTACACTACGATATACACGGTAGAGAATAAACTCCTCGGTTTACAGTACATTCCACTTGTGACTGATTTCATGCGCTCGTTATTTGTCAGACTGAAAAGCAGCCATTCCTGCTCAGACTTACCGATCACAATGAGCGTGTAGTTGATGTTGACGCTGCCGAAGCCGTTGGTGGCTTTGCAGATGAACGTGCCGGCGTCGTCGGCTTCCACCTCTTTGATGCGTAGGGCGTGCTGCAGGACCCGGAAACGCAGCCAGCCGCTGTTGATGTTGCGCCCGTCCTTGGTCCACATGATGAGAGGAGGTGGGTCACCCTCGACCGGACAGGGAAGCTTCATGGTTCGCCCAATCCTCACGGTCTGCCGGTGCGCCACCTTCTCTGAAACACGTGGGGGACCTGGGGATAAAGAGGCTTGTTATTGACTGACGTATTACATTTATCAACTCAAAGACCAATTAGGAAATATCCTTGCGATTTATAGCATGGACTGTTATTAAGCGGCTTTCCACAAATATGTTTTTAGTCTCGAGAAAAACTTCCTTTTGAGCTGCTTAAACAGGTTTTATTTTTACCAGATGTGCCAATCTTATCTTACTATACTACTGTATTATATAATATTCTATTCTATTGTACTAAGTGGTGATCTGATCGATGGGCCACCGATCAATATCGAACTATTTCCGCGACGAAGCATGTGATCGGCGTATATCGATTTATACCTTTTATTGCCGATGACATAAACCGATCATCTGTACTTCGCAGCCCCCAGAGCGGCCCCTGTGTGCGGTGTTGTGTCCCCGCCCCCTTTCCTTTCATAAACATTTCTGCCGTGTGGAGCTTTTACACTGTGAGAGTGATCTGTGACATTGATGTGAAGATGACATTCTACAACATGTGTAACAAAAAAAAATGCCTCGCAGGGGAAGCACTATAAAATGTTTCAACACAACTAATTTAATACGCAATTTAAAGAACAAACACTCGGCGGAGTACGGCGAGTGTTTAAGACTCACTGCAGAGAATAAAAAAAGGGCACCCAGAGCGGAAACTGTCAGACGGCAACTAACGCAGACCACACTTGACAACGCTCGCCCGTATGAGCGGGACAGTCAAACGGCCAAGCAAATAACCCGAAAAATAAGTTTGAGAAGACTTCGTCAGGTTAGATGACCAGCCTTTCTCAGTGGTGGAAGAATAGTTGTGTCTGCAAGTATTTTGTACTTTTTCAGTAAAAGTCTGTTTTCCAGATCACATGGCCAGTAGCACTCATCTAAACTAAATCAAAAAATTTACAGCCGGTCAATGTGATCGGTACTGGAATCAGCCTCCCTATATTGTCTTGTCTTGTCTGATATTGTGCTATTTGTCTCTGTCAGGATAAACGGGAGCTGGACTAACTAAGAGTAGCAACTATTAACTAATTCCTAAAACACCTTGGGATGCCATGTCTGTGGTTTTACCACAAGTAATAAAATAGACACTTTAATTGTTCAAGTCTAACTCGGTCATATCGCCAACCTGCAACAAAGTCTGAAACTGGGTTTAAAAAAAAAAAAAAAAAAGACAACATCCCGCTATACTAAACGTCAAAAGAGAAACATTGCCACTGGTGAAATGGTCTTTTTATTCTTTCAAATAATCTTTTGGCTGGACACACGAGCTGCTTTTAAGATCACAGACGACTATTAGGAGCCAAAGCCATAGGAAACACATGTGTGGGAGTCCTGTCAAAACATACAGTAAATTTTTAGTTTGTTTCAAAGAGCAGCACCCATTACTGGATATGCTGGAGCTGGTGTTAATCAGCAGACTGCAAGAGGACTGTAGACGTCAGCATTTTTGAAACTCCAGCATTTCCAGATCCTTGAAGAGAGATGAAAGAAGTTTTCGGGGGGCGAATACACGGTTCCTGCGTGGAAGATGGGCCGATGTGGAGCTTTTTTAAATACATCTGTACCAGAGTGTGCAGTAGCTTAGGTTCTTCTTGTCTTATTGCTGACAGATGTTCATAATGTCAAATTATAGCTCCTGAAACGTTTAATGAGGGTAATGGTCTAGAGATGTTTGGATTCCATTTTCGGTATTTCCTTGACTATTAAAATGTACAAAAACATACAGAGAGAGAAGGAAAAAAAAAAACAGCAAACAATTCATTATTCTTCAAAGATTTTTTTGAATGGTTCATGATGTTTTCAAGCAACTCCGTTATTTTTGACGGATTAACGCAATCTGGGAATACGAGTCATGTGGTTATTATAAAAACGCGGCTTTCTCTCAGCACATGTTAAATCCAGTCATATGAAGCGGACTGGGCCTCTAGTTTTTCTAGGTGTCAATCTAGTTAGTATTAATAAGGCTTGGCTAGGCTGAGTGAAGCGAGGCTTCCCTGACCCACGCAGCCTTGCTTACTCGCTGTTAAAAGACAGGAAATTGATAGTGTCACTGTTTATGTCTGCAGGGAAATTGTAACCACAGTCCCTTGTCAGCCAGCCATGACTCTCTGGTTTGCTGCGCTACGGAGCAGGACCATGCAGTGCCGTTTGCACACTCCTTAGCTGGTGGCTCGGACGAATTCCTAAAGGTCAAAACCTAAAAGACCGTTCACACTTGTTGCTCTAACACAGCGTGAGTCACCAATGATTGCTTTTTATGGACGTCGGATCGGTTCCATTTGATGGTCATGAATATCCTTTACAGAAGTTTAAAGAACAAAGTTGGTTTTGCGTGGGTCATGGTTTCCATTAGGCCTTATTTGCCTTTATAAAGTGACTTACTGAAAACAGAACTGGGATTAATCAACTGGATGCACTGCCTGTCAGTTCTTGAGCCAATACGTGAATCATTTCCACATTTATTCTAGAAAACAAAAACAAACAAACACAAATTGACAAAAGGAAAATGACTTTCCTTGCTGCTCACAAAAATTAGGGGATGCTTCAACATGAAACGTCCCATAATGAAACCGTCCCTAAATTGTATAAGCAGTACAAAGTAAAAAGGAAAGCACTGTGTTTAGCCAGAATAAGTCAAACTTCAACTCTGAACCTGAACGCTGTCCGTTTGAACGTCCTCCCAGTGTCAACGTGGGTTTACCCCGAGTGCTCCCGTTTCCTCCCTGTCCAAATACATGCATTATGCTAGACAGGCCCAAACCTGAGAATATATGACCAGTTTTGATATAACCTTGAGCGCTGACGTGTAAACAAACAACAAACTGAAGGCAGAAGGTGACGTTAAACGTAGGTCGGCCAACAATTACTGTCCATTTTCTCTTTTGTTCCGTGGATTTGAAAAGATCCCGTTTCTTTAACGCTTCCGTGTCTTCCGTGTTTGTTTGTGGCTCGTACACTCGCTGACCATTTTATTGGGTACACCTCCATGTTTCTGTCCATTTGATTTGTTCCGTTTGCTATGTAGAAGCACTCTGCAGTTCTACAGTTACAGACCGTAGTACATCTGTTCCTCTATTTAATTTGTTAGCCCACTTAACCCTGTTGGCTTGGGTGGGGGATGGGATGCTTCTCAGCTCTGCAGTGATATTGATGTGGAGCGAGTGCTAGTGCGAGTTGTGTTAGTAGTGTTAGTACTACCAAAAATGTCCAGCCACCAGCATCCCGTAGATCGCCTGAGCACTGGTGCGGAGGATGACTGACTGTGCAAGCTCCTGTCTCTGACTTTATACTACAAGGTGGAGCAATATAAAGTAGATAAACACACCACTACCACATAAGTGTCACTGCAGGGCTGAGAATGATCCTTCACGCAAACCGTTCCTGATCTGTGGTGGGCCGGGGGTGGGGGGTGGCTAACAAAGTTTGTAGATAAACAGATGACTGCAGATTATAATTGTGGAAGTACAGTTAGGACACAGTAAGTTGAACTAACGAAATGGACAATGAATGTAGAAACAAAGAGGTACTTAAGGTGACCGGTAAATGTACGCTTCCAGGATTTGCTATTGTTTAGTCCCTATCTGCCACACAACCTCAAAGCATAGCAGGACCAGGTGCAACTACTTCATATGGCCAGGTGGGGCGGATCCCCACCAAAATAATCATCCTCTTCAAAGCACAATTGCATCTCACAAATCACTTTTATTGCCTTACCGATTTTTTAAATATTATTTTTTCCAAATGAAATGTTTATTTGAAAACTGTGAAAGAAAATATTTGCGAGCCATCGTCCACGTCTGTGCCGGATAAGACGCGTACAGAGGGACATGCCATAATCCTCTACCATGCGCTCTCAGTTGAGAAGCAACTAACTCGTGGCATTCCTGGTTCGAAAAAACCGCGACTGATAGATGTTTAAAAACGAAGACCTCAACATGCGAAGGTCATTTGCAAGTGAAGCACCATGGAAATACCTTCGCTTGAGACAACGCTCCATTGTGAAATGCACTTTAGAAATAAATCTGACTTGACTTGACCCTAATGGCTGCTGTAGATGCCATCTAAACAATATGTAAGGGAAAATCAGACAGGTCATGTGAACCACATGTCCGACCCCTGTGCTTGTAAATCATGATTAAATAAAGCTCTACGGTTTAATAACCTTGCTTTACTTTGTAAATTTTTGTAATCATGTTAATTACGCTAAATGAAATACACAGTCGTGTATTCCGTCTCCATCCACCTCTCCTAACGATGGTTACGCCATATCACATACGCTATCCAGTCAAAAGTTTGTGTACACCCCGTCCAATTATTGAGCTCTGTTATCTCAGTAGTATTTACTTGTTACACATTCAAAATACGAAGCCCACATTTCAGGATTATCCATAGACAAATAGCGGCAGTAAAAAGGGACGTACTGAATAGCCCAGTGACTAATTTATATTTTTCAGCTTCCAACAAGTCAGATCACCGACTTTCTGCCCTGTTGTTCTTGTGTCCAATGTCCGAATAGAACTGGTTTTCCAACTTGTACGGAATCTTCAGCTCAACTCTTCAGTTGCGTCAAATGCACCAGAATGCCAAAAATGAGCCGGGGCGTATTGTTTAACATCAGATGCAGCTCTCACGGTCGTGTTCCAAAATGTAGCGGAATGCCCACATTGCTGTAGCAGCAAAGGTGGGGGTAAACTCTGTAATAACACCCATGATTTGGATTTAATTTTAGGGGTGTCCACACATTTTTGTCTGTATAATGTACTCATTATTTGCTAAATGAACTGGGCTGATATGGTCATGAAGTCTGAGTATAATATCATTAACAGGGTTCCACTCCCTTGCTTTATAGTTGGTAATAGATTTTTCTCTCTCATTGTGGCCAATTATTTTATAAAACAAAGCACTTGCATCTAGAATGCTACTGACATCTAAATTTGGTTTGTTGAAACTAAAGCTACTTTGTTGGTAAAATTCAAATATGACATAAAGCAGCCATGCTATTGTATCAAATCTGATAACGGAGCGTAACTGGATTATTGCAAAGAAAAAAAAAAAAAAAAAAAAAATGTCTTTCATAGAGTTGATTATTCTGTACATCTAAATACACCAAACACTGAAAAAGACCATCGTACTCCTGTTAAGCTAAGAGAGGCACCGTTAAAGGTATCAGATAAGGCTCACACTATAGTTTCTCACTAAAGAACGTGGGTAGCTGACATTTTGACGGATGGCTTATTTAAGTGTGAAAGAGAAATTAGTCACAGGCAGGGATTTGCCGTCTTCTGCTCTCACTTTCTCTCGGCAAATGGTTTTCTCATCAGGCTCTAACCTCGCGTAAAACCTTCCTGGTGAGCCGTTCTCCCAGATTGAATTCTCATTCTCCCTGGAAGGCCATACACCCACTCTTCAGGCAGATTTATGAGCGCTGCTTTTGGCCTTCTGTTCGGGAAAGACCTGTGGGTCAGACCCAAAGGCTTCGCCTCTGGATTGGGGCCTGGGGGTTGACAGGACGGCGCGTTTCACGGATCAGAGGTGCACTGGCGAAACGGCGGCCCCAAGCCTCAGCCTTCGTGGGCTACTCTCAGGTCTGTTTTAATCCCTCTGTCCCTGGACAGCAGCGATTAATGGATAAACCAGCGCAGAGTGTGAGCTAGCCTTGGCCCGGGATATTTTTTTTTTTCCCCCTAATGGAATGTGGGGCTGAAATGACGAGCGCAGAGAAGGATGACGATTTTTTAATGGCAGACTAAATCGGGCAAATCGATGAGTATATCTAGAATATCAACTGCTGGTTGCATGCAGGCTTGGATAAGGATTTAAGGCTGACCAGTGAAAGGGCGAGTTGTTTTAAAGGCAATCTGTTTAGTCCATTTAACCTAAACACAATCCCCCGACTGCACAACAGCCCTGCAGCACAATGCATTAGCAGGCGGATCTTTCCATTTCTCCTGCTGTGCTAAGGATCAGCCTTAAAGACACAGACTCCCATATCTCCCTTTGCCTTTTACGTGCTGCTGGCCTAAGGTAGACGAACATGCACGCCTGGAATGTCCACTAAGGGCCAGCATTCAGCAGCACACAAGTAGCATTCCACCATGGGCTTGCTTTAAAGGAGTAAAGCAAACGAGACTTTCAGTCCAGCCTTTAAGTAGCTGCTTTAATGACAGCAAGTATTCCCTTAACTCGGCGAGAAAGCACCGTTTACCCTCGAGAAAGCAAATTCAGTACCAGTGGAGGAATGAATAAATGCCTTGATTGTTTTTTTTTAAAGATTTCTTTAAGATGGAACAAGCTTTTTTTTTTTTTTTTTGCTTCCAGGAAGAAGTCGGCGACTAGAGAAGATAACCTTCAGCCCATTTCCACTTCCTCAAGCATACCGTTGTACTTTTTGGAACTCTTGCACCATTGCACTGCCAATCAAGTCTCATCCATTCCAAGTTGTATTAAACCCAGAACAATAACATTATTAGTAACAGCTAAGCTTGCTTGGTATGACGATACAGTGTTATGCAAAGGTCTGGGCAATCCTGGTCAAGTCAAATGACAAGGTTTGTTGATTTTAAAAATGAAAGGAAGTTCCACAGCCTCTTGATGAATTGAAAATTCGCACATTTCGGCTGATTTAAACACCCCATTATTGCTTCCCTGATGAGTGACCATTACGATATGGTTGAACACGTTTATGAATCTGTCATAATAAATTGTCAAGATTGTAACAGAAACACAAATCCCAACGACTCAACTTTTTTCGCTCCCATTTGACCAGTTTGATAGAGTTTTCTTGTCATTAAAATGACTGGATGATTTGCTAATTTTCCATCACTCGCTCATATTATTTATCACCTTAATGCTGCCTCCAAACATTTTTCTGGTCCTGGTGCACCGTACTGTACATGAAAACTACACCGCTTATAATCACTGCTGTTTCTGTACTATGCACAATGATAATAAAGTTCTATCTAATCGCATCTAAAATAAGTGTTTCTAAGGTTAATATCAGAACAGGCCACGGACTGAACATCTGAAAACTGAGATTTCAACATTTCTGATGAGGGCTTTGAACAGCCAAAGATGCGATTAAGGAAATGCAGGACAGGTGAGAGGAATCAATACTGATTGCATTTACCCAGGCTGGGTCCGGGTTTGTCTGAGGTCAGCAGAAAGTCAGGATGGGATCCAAGACCCTGTCAAAAATCCAACAATTTACCAAATAGATTTACAGCATTTAGCAGAAACCCTTATCCAGGGCGATTTACAACTGATACGGTCTTACAATTCAAGCAATGGTGGGTTAAGGGCCTTGCTTAAGGACCCGATTGTGGCAGCTTAACAGAGGCGGGACTTAAACCATGGACCATCAGGTCCAGAGTCCAGTACCTTAGCTGCTAGCCTTTTATTAATTAATTAATACTTATTATATTACTTATTAATAAATATAAGCATACTTATAAATAATAAATAGTTAGAAATAAATATACTTATTAATAAATGTACTATTTATTAATGCTGATTGGCAGACCAAGCAATCTGTAATCACTGTTCATATGTGGCATCAATCAAAGTATACTGCTTAAAAAACATTTTCAGTTTCACTTCTCAGCAAACCGTGTTATAAATTACGGTTTAGATTAAGAGTTTTTATTTCACTTTATTATTATATATAGAACACTTTTTTTTTTTGTCCTCGACGCTGGGTGGCTATGCGATTTACATTTCAGTCCGATCCCATTTAGATCTTAATAAAGTCCCTTTTCTGCTGAACAGGAATAATATGTGACTCAGCAGCTACTAAAATCTTTGACATAACTTGGCACAACATATTTATGGATGAGGTTACACGCTTGGAGTATCATGTTAAGCCCGAGCAATTAGACTGAATTAATATCGTTTTGAGGGATGGCACAGCAGCCGCTGGGCAAAAATTCAAACAAGGAGTGTGAATTAATTCTGCGTATGATTTACGACACGGTTTCCGACCATCTGGATTTGCCTTGAATTCCAGCTATGATTTCCCATGCTGACACAACAGGGTTGGAGTTACACGGCTCGCATCTGCGCACCGGCATAAAATGAAACCGAAGCTGAAACGTAGGAGTCAGTGGGGACAAATCACCTTTATGTTTTCCATTATGATTGTTTCCTTAACACCCATCAACTGCGATGTCCAGAGGATTTGCAAGAACCATAAATACCCGCACGCTCCAGGCACTGGCAGGTTTGCGTAATTAAGCCTGCCCTGTTACCCGAGCTCTTAATGCTCCAACTGGGCCATAGTGGGTCCAAGGTGGAGAGAAGCTAATGGAGAAAACACGGAGAAAACATGTCCTAAAAAAAGGATGCGGGGCAGAGTATGGGCCTCGCGCAGGAAGTGCTGGGATAAGGGGTTTGTGGAAAAGGTTCTTGTTGTCAACGTGAGGTTCATCGAGCCAAGAACTACATGGTGAATCCCGAACAGACCGCTGTGGACATTTATCCTGCTCAGAACATTTATCCCGCACTCTTGAGGAGACCGGTCGTACAACAATCCAATTCAAATAAATACACCAAAAAAAAAAAAAGCCCATTACAATATGGATCTAGTTATTGTTTATAGAAGAATTAAGATGTCTATTAATCTGACACGAAAAAATGCACACGAGCAGCAGTTCTGTAACATGAAAACGACCCCTGTCAGGAAATCAAAAAAATAAATAAATAATACGTTAAAAAAAAAAAAAAAATCAAAAACCAAAGAGTTTGAAATGGTATTTGGTGGTTTTCTTCACAGAGTCTTAAATTCCTAGGTTTATTGTCATGATGTATTACACCAGAAAACGCTACATAATGACAAAGTTGTGAAAAAAATAGCATTTTTTTTCTTCTTAAAAAGCAAAAGCTGGAAATAAAAAAATCCATTGTGTCTGTACCATGGGAAAGGCCGCACATTTACTTTAGTAAAGACTTACTGATTCAATTTATAGGTCACTGAAGTCTATTTTTAGCTATACATTAGTTAATCCTTAATTCCTATGTGAGTTCTGTGGAAAGTTCAGAGTGTTACAGCCATACAGCTTTTCTTAGTAACATACTTGGGTCAAATAACGCTTTGGCTGTACAATGACATTTATCATTTTAATAAATAAAGATTGTAAACTGTACGTCAGCATTACACCTTTAAAAAAAAAATAATAAAAAGCTTGTTAGTTACAAAGCTCAAATCTTTTCAAACTGATTTCTTGAACATGACAGCAAGTTCACTGTTCTCATATAGGCTCCATATCTTTATTCAAAAGAGCACCTTTGGGATGTAAATGTTGTGATTTTAATACGGACCAAAAATAGAAGTGGGTTTCCGGCACCTTGCTGTATTTATGCCACAAAGAAGGAAGGCAATTCTAAAAGCATGAAGGGTCCCACCTGGGACTAGCAAAGGTGTATCTAATAAAGTGGCCGGTGAGGGTTTGTCCATTTGAACTTTTGATGAGGGAAGGTTACTCTGGCAAATGCAAACAAGTTGAAGCCCCGCCCCAAAAAAAAAAAAATCACTACCCTTTCAAAAGTGAACACATGCAGAAGTTTATTTTCCAAAAAACATTGATACACTTCAACCTCAACCGGCCTCCGCTTAACACCTGGCACGATGAGAAATTAAGGTGAAAGTTAAGTGTCCCTTCTGTACATTCGATAAATAAAACAAGATTAGACTGATATACGACTGAAAGGTTGCTTTTAAACCATGTTTTTTTAGAAGTATCCATTCTGAAAAAGTCCAAGAACGATGAAAAGTATAAAAACTGACCCAGTTCGCCATTTGTTTTGAAAAACTTTAATTGGAGAAGTGCTGAAAGCCCCTAAAAATCAAAATATGGTTGTTATGCATGTTGAATGAATCAATTGAATCCAAAAAAACCAATCAAATAATGGTATAAAACAATCATTGAAGTTTAAATATTCATAACTTGGTCAATTTTCATCTGATTCTAAAAACTGATTCGGTTTCTTTAAGCTCACAGTCGAATTTATGTCTTCCCATCCATACATTCAGATCCTGGCAATTGATTCAGAATACAGTTGCAGATCTCGCTTTCTATTTACCTCACACGTTACCCCACTGCTGTGCTCCCTTCACTGGCTCCCTGTAGCTGCGTGTATCAGATCTGAAACACTGATGCTCCTCTATAAAGCCAAAAATGAAGGTTTTAATCAAACCCGCTCTGTATCTTGTACAGCTTTACAGGTTTAGGTTCTTTCTCCAAGCCCAAGATCTCAGTGACTGAGTCAGCTGGCCCATTGGTGGAGGGAGTAGGTTGCTTTCTGGACCTCGCTACAGGCTCCTGAGTCTCCTTGAGCGCTCATTGGGTATTGCAATGTGGTTCCGTCACGTTACAGTGAATATACATGTCAGTATCTTAAGTAAGATGAACCGATACCAAATTTGTAGACGAAATTATTCACTTCCCCACATTGAGTCTTGAGTCAAGACCAAGACTTTTAAGTAGATGGACACCGTGAGCGGGCAAGTCCAAGTCCAAGACGAGAGCAAAATAAGATTCATTCATTCATTCAAAGTCATTTGTTCGGAATTAATTTGATCTATATGAAAAAATTGGGGATATTTCAAAATGAATCATTTCACAAACCAAATGAACTGTCCCATAATGAAATATCCCCTAATTTTGTGAGCAGTGTATTATAGTTTATTATTATATTATAGTCTTAGTCAAAATAAGTTGATATTTAACAACGGTAACGATTAGCGTTCCCTCAGGTAGACACACTGGCCTCGGCTAGTCTCAACAACAATTTTAAAGCTCACCTTTCCCCGACCGAGACCGAGACATACCAGAGTCTGACGAGACCGAGACTGTACGTTTATGTTACTGCAACACTACTTCAGAGACTAACATAAATAACCTGTCGCATCTTATTACTTAGAATTCGTTATAATTCTAGCCATATACAGTCTGGCAGTGCGTCAGTAGGTAGCTGCACTTCTATACCTTGGTATCCTATTCCCTCTGTCCCGTGCTGCCTGTGTGTTTCTGTCAACGCCCCTGAGGTGACAGGTCAGAATAATAGCTACCCTTCCATTTACACCAGCCACGCTCCATTCATCCGGACAGGTAAGGCGCACTCATTTCCCCTGCTGTCAATAGGTCAATTGGTGCCAATTGCTAGAGCATGACAGTTAACACTCCCCTGCGGCTCAGGGCTGGCTGTTTATACTATACTCATCTTCAGTCTCCTATTGTTTAACATTGGCATCCAAAGCTCAACAATTGGCCAATCGAAATTTACGGCATGATGAAAGTAGCGGTCAGAGGTCCGTGTTGACACCTAACGGCTAATCTGACAGTGACGTCCCTACACTAACCTGGCATGAAATCTTGATTTACTTTAAACAGTGTCCTGTGTGGCATCAGCATCAGCATCAGCATCAGCGAAGCAGGATGGTTCCTAGATGGTAACAGAACGTAATTTGATTTTGTACAGTTTGGCCCGGTCAGGGACACTAAGGAACCCTGCCCTAACCTAGGTCATAATCACCTTGGGAATCTCTATATTAAATCAACCAACTATCTTAATCCTGCTGCTGTAGATGTGCTTGGCAAAAATATTTAGCCACCGCTTGAATTGATATGCACTTGTTTTAGCAACGTTATAATGACCATATATAATAATTTCTCAGTATCGTTATTGGAATAGAACCGGAAAAATACAAGACATTTGTAGGCGGTATTAAATATTCGACAACATGTTCCGTCTGGTCATCATACCGTTGTAAAAGGAACTATTTGATGGCGAAATACTACAATATCTTTGTAAAACAAAGCAGATTCGGTCTCTTGCAATTTATAGTGTTTAACATCACATTTGAGAAATACATTTGTCCCTCGTGTCTGAACGCCGTCCAAGAAACTCGCACAGTCAGAATCTGCTGCACCGACTGAAGTGTTACGGTTCAATCAAACCTGGTTTGTTGTCCAGTCTCAACCGTTGGTTGATAGGATCCCCATTTGAGCCTGGATCTTTTCAAGATTTTTCCCCATGTGCATAGTGGATTTTACCACGTTTACTGGAACTTGCTTATTACTCTGTACAAACAACTTTTCTTGCAAAGCCATTTTGCAACAATTTTAGTTTAAAGTGCTATATAAATCAAATGAATGTTATTGAACTGTGATTGAGAGTATACTGTATAAAAAGTGCCAACCATGAATGACTAGTGTTAATGTTGGTGCCAGAATCAGGCATCTGTACGGCCTGGAATCCATCACAACTATACCAGAATCGTGCACTTTTAATGGAGGACAGAGGTTGTTTTAAATAAAACATTCTTTTGAACTAATCACCCACCTCCAGATGTGCCATAAAATAGGAACCATGGCTCAGTCGGTCAGGTGCTTTTCAACTGCGCAATGAAAAACATGTAACAAACCGAAAGAAAATCAACACGGTTTAAAACGTTTACTTGAAACCATATTGGAAACGTTATTATTAACGCTGAAATATATCATATTTCCATGGGTTTCCTTCAGAGGTTGCGTCCAACACCAGCTGTTCAGATGTTGAACAGAAAGCCATGTAATACAATAACATCATTCACCACTATATTAAACACCACAGTAGTTCTCTAGACGTAAAGTGAGACAAGGTATCTGAATTGTAGGCTAAGGTTATGTTCACAAACTCCTGTACGTTCCACTAGCACTCATTATGGCAAAAAAAAAAAGAAATTGGAACTTTGTGGAATCTGCTGACTGGCCAGCGTGGCAACCTGATCCTCTCAGCGCCCAACACCCAACTGGCTTCTGGTCCCCAGATTCCCAGAAGACTGTCAGTGTGTGTTGTGGCAGAGAAAGGCATGAGCCAGTCCTCACTTATCCTACCATTCACCCAATATCAATAAAACAAGCTGATTTATAACACATCTCCATTCCATCCCTTTCTCCATTTCTTTGTGCAACAGCGAAAATAAAAATCTTCAGCAGACTAACGTAAACACGAGCATACAGGAATTTCCTCAGAGAGATCTTGTGTCCCTGGCTGGAATGTTTTGGTGGCATGGCTCGGTCAACTGTAGGACAAACGACCCCTTCTTAAAGCACCAGGACTCCAACCCAGGTAGCCATGGTGATGCGCTAGCAAACTGCCACCAAGAAAAAGTACCCCTCTTAGGGTCGCTGGCTTTAGAGCTTATGCTGGACTGGCAAAAAAAATGTCCCCTGGCTGGGATTCCAGTCCATTAGAGAGCCCTGGAATCCGTAGCCCTGGAACTGTCAACTTGCAAGCTCAGCCTAGGGTTCGAGCCCAGGATCTCAGACACTTGGTTGCAGTAGCAGAAAGTTAGAGAAGGAGGCATATTTCCCTAACTATTTCAGAATATATGATAAAACTGCACACCACGAAACCACCTATACTTAGCAATTTTGACTTAAACGACGCGTTATTCGTATCGGAATCTGTAACAGGAATGACCAGTACCGCATGCGCATTACACACTTTAAACAGCCATTTGTAATTTGTAAATGTTATGAAACAATAACTGTATTTTTTAAGCTCGCTGCTTCATGCTTCATGGTCTGACTGCCACGCCAAGTAAGCAAGTCATGAATGAATTACTCTTTTGATCCAGATCATTTAAATGAATCAGTCAAGCTGATTCTCAAGCTTAACCAAAGTCAAATGTTTGGGAATGCGCAACCTTTTTAACGAGTCCTTCTGGGGACATCCCTTCTTAATTAAATTAGGGCATGTCCGCAACTTATTACGAAATTGTTATAGTGTGGGAAAGTGAATCTAATTTCCATCCCTTCATTATCTCATTCCCACACCTTAAGTCACGGCCATACCTTCGTTTTATAAACAAGGGAACCAGCAGGGTTCAATACGTTTTCGATATCAGTTTTGCCGTATAATTCTACTTTAATAGCAAAAAATATGACGATGTTACAGTAAGTAGCAGTGAGCCGCCAAAATGATGAGTGGTCAAACCCAAGACTGAAATTTGTTCAGGCAAGACATTTTTGTGCAACCCAGCCCTCCACCGAATAACCCCACCCAGTACCCTCCACCCAATATCTCCGACCCTCTTAAATAAGATGTAGGCAAGGGTGAGCAAAGGAGAAAGAATCACTTAGGAATGCATTTCGGTGGTGCCATTTTCTTTTCACACTTCTTTAGATACTATCTTAGGTACTTGCACTTTCAAGAGACGTGGACTTTAAGTGTCTGTTTCCTTAACTCTGTTTAATTGCCATGTGTCCATCTTTGCTCTCTTTGTTTGATTCTGTTTTTCTGCTTATTGGCTAAAACGGTTTTAGTGGCTCAGTCGCAAAAAAAACCCCCAAAAAACCCCCAAATTCATTTTTATTTATTCATTTAGCCATTTATCCTTATCCAGAGCGACTTAAAATGAATTAAGTCTTACAATCCAAGCAATTGTGGGTTAAGGGCCTTGTTCAGGGACTTCAAGGTGGCACAGGTGGGATCTGAATCCTGGACCTTCTGGTCCATAGTCCAGTACCTTAACCACCAGGCCACCACAGTCCCCATCACAATAATTAAGTACATTTGGCTATAAAGTATAACATTTTCAAGAACTATTAGCTTATGGACTTTTACTTCAGCTTTGTGTATTCTAAAAAGCAGGGACTTTATATTGGTTAGAGGGGAAATTTCCAGTCACGGAAACATCAAAAGTTTTAAAAAAATATGTTTCATGTTATATTTGTAACCATTTCAATTACAAACCGTGTATATAGGAAGTGTAGCTCTGAGGTAAGAGGCAGTTGCTGGAAACAGCTGTTCCTAAGACCCTGGATGGTGATGCCTTGCAATGTGAAGGTCAAGTGGTGCAGTTACAAAACGCTGCAATGGCCTCTTGCCTTGTCCAAGGTCTACCTCTGTCTGTGCCCAGTGAATTCCGGGACATGCTAGGGAATTTATTTGAAGACTTGATTTAGAAGTAGTAAAGACTGTCCTTTTGGATGAACCCTAACCAAAACGATCATGAACAGTGTGTGTCTTGGTCGTTACGAGTATGAATAAATCTGCATTTGAATCAAAGGCAAAAGCAAATTCTGACCTTATGTGAATTTTTAATGGCATTTCAAGTTTTGCTATTACCTCAGTCCGATTTTCTCTAGCATCCAACCTAGCTGTTCTGCACGAAGCTGAATCAATATTACAGAATCAAATCAGAGAGCGGCCCCATATCAGCTGCAGATGGAGCAAAACCGAGGGAAAGGGGTCTGCCATCTGTTAGCATAATAAGGCCTGTCAAGAAAATAAAACACTCGGCCTAACATCATTTAAGCTACCAACCTGACTTAGTCCAGACTTTCTCCATTCTCAAAGACATAAACCTCTGTTCACCCTCGTCCAACGGGCTACTTTCAGAGGAAGCAGAGAATCGGCTTGTAATCAAATTAACCCCCAATACACCCATTCAGTATGGCACCTGCCTTTTTCGCTACGAGTGTGAATAAAAAATAAAAAAATCCCAATAAAAACCCACAGTGCTTCACAGCCTTGAAAAGCCACAAAGTTTAAAGTTTTGAAGGTGTTATATTTTCGTTGCTGACAAGTAACAACCTGGAGCGGTTTCAAACAGACAGCATACTTCCAGGGGATATAAAGTCTTTTATGGGAGTTCGATCGATGGAAACTTGGGCCAGGATGACAATTACCCAGATGAATTGGATGTACAAAGAGAGCAGATAATTCTCAAATTTACAAAAAAGATTCTTATAGCAAACTGAGAAAAATAACTGCGTTAAAGACCACTTGATTAGCTGCGTTTGGCTCCGAGCAATAAACGTTATTGACATTGAGTTACTCTGGTCCAACAAGGCCATAGCTATCAGTCTAAAAGAACAGAATTGGTTCTTTTCACCGAGTGGATCTGATGGCTTTCCAATGTCCCCATTGAGACCACTGATTCTAGTCAATCTATTCTGTTTCTGTGAGCTTATGTGTATGGAAAAGGGTTCTTGGCAACCTCCTACAAGAGTGTTGGTCTGTCCAAAAGCACTGCATGAGATGCAAAACCAGCTTCATACGCCTTAAAGGAAGCTCAGGCTAGCCTTCATGCTCCTACTTGCATGACTAATGTTTAAATTAGCAATGAATATTTGGGAGAAAATGGGCTACAAAAAAAATCAAACTGAGGGTGAAGTCTTCTGTTCCTAATCACACAACATCTTCAGGTTTTCCTCCATAAAATAATTGATGGAAACTTTTTCTTTCCACAGCCTAATCCCAATTTTCCTGTTCAGGGTCACTGGGAGCCCAGCGTCTACCCTGAAGAACATGAGACACAGGCATGAGCACTGCGACAGGCACTGTGAGAGGCAGATTTATTTTTATAGTGCCTTTACAATGACCATTGGCCAAAGCACCTTCACAAATCCCAAATGGAGCAAGCCTAAGTATGGTGGCATGGAGAAACTTGCTAAACGTTATGAGGAAGAAACTCCGAGGACCAACCTCACTGGGTGGCTTAGATGATCCATTTAAGAATTAAACTGATTTCGCTAATTAATAGATTTACAGTAAGAGTTTAAATAAGCAGAAGCTAAATAAGTATTAACAACTTAACATGCTTAAAAATACAGTAAATAAATAAAATACAATATGTAGATTTTAGAGATAATTAATATTTTAGAGACAATGAAATTCTAGACTATAATAAATACGGTGAAAATAAAAATCTTGAAAAGACTCATGTAAACCTGAGCATACAGGAAATTCCACAGAGCGATCTCGTGTCCCTGGCTGGAAAGTTTTGGTGGCGTGGCTCAGTCAATTGTAGGATGAACTGACAAAAATAGCCCTTCTTAAAGCATCAGGATTCAAATCCAGGTAACCGTGACGATGTGCTAACAAACTGAACAGAGAAAAAAAAAAATAAAAAAAATAAGTATCCCACTTATACTGGTTAGGGTCGCTGGGTATAGAGGTTATACTGGAATGGCAAAAACGTCCCCTGGCTGGGATAACCATCACCTTGCAAGCTCAGCTCAGACACTTGATTCCAGCAGCAGAAATGGAGCCAGAGATGGAGAGGGTCGAATGTATCGGAAACCAGGGAGTTTAATATATACTGTACATGTATCTGACCTTAAAAGATTTTCAAAAACTCACAATAACCCTGACCGGAGCAGAGTCATTAAGATGGAAACTATTTCATAATAAAAGTGTTCAACATGAAATGTAATTCATTCAATAATGTATTGAGAGTGGAAAAAAAAAACAACAACAACAACAACAAAAAAAAAAAAAACGCTTAGTCCACTTGCGCAGCTGCTCAACGTCTGTGTGCGAGTATCGTACTTTGTATCTCTTGGAAAAAACAATTCTAAAATTCATAATACGCTTTGTGCTTAATGTGTATTTGCGTGTATTATCGGATGTGCATTATGAGTCCCTGTCATAATCTGGAGACGGTCTGTATGTTGTTTTGCCTTGACTGGCAAATATTCTGGCTTAAAGCTTCTATGTTCCGTGGCTGGTTTATTTAAGTACGGACAAAAAAAAAAAAAAAAATGGACAAAAGGACTTCTATTCGGACAGCACGCCGACCAGATCTCATTGCAAAGGAAACAGGGCTTTATATCATGTAAATATACCCGGTCAGTAAAACACGCATGTATGTGAGAGGTCTTTGGCAGGCTGGAGGCTAATTCCACTCGACTGCTCAGACAAACAGCTCACACAGGCACGGAATGTGGGGCATGAGTATATAAGACCTCCACACACACACACACACACACACACACACCCCCCATATCCAGTGTAGAACAAAGTGAGAAAAACAGAGGGCTATAAATGGTCACCCGCCGCACCGCAGACAGCGCACCGGTCCTCCGCGTCTACGCTCTGACTTTTTCCCAAGCCTGCTCTCTCTATACGATCGGGGTTTCAAACGCTCGACCCTGAAATTTGGGTTAATAGGTAGTTAAGGTTTACAATTAGGACTATTTTATTGGGCGCTGTTAACAAAATGAGCCTCGTTATCAACCATTAAGTGAGTTTGTGCTGTAAAAACGCACCGTTAGACAACGAGCTATTTTCCAACGTTACCCGACTAAGCCAAAATCAGATGCCTGCCTCTTGTGATAAGGCTCGCGTGGTTGCGAAAGCTGGAGCTTTGGTTTAAATTACGGCTCGGGGTTAAGACGGGGGTCAAGGTGAGGATTGGGATAAATGGTAGAAAAACGGGAGCGCTGACAAGAGCTGGAAAGATGTGGAAAAATTACATGCCGTGTGCAGGCCTAATGGAAAAAAAAAAAGCTTCCCCGAGTGGATGCCATGTGCATGCTCGGGCGCTCGGGTTTCAAAATGAGCGCTAGTCACGTCAGAGAGACGGCAGCGGATGAAAAGACCAGGAGAAAGAACAAACAGTCTGCAGCGCCTGCTGCGAGCCGTATCTCCAGGGCTAATGTTTAACCGCAGCTGCCTCCGGTGTGCTGATAAAACCTGGTCTGAGTTTAGGCGCTCGCACTCCTCCGTGCCCTCGTCCCGCGCGCACAGCGCCCCATTCCTGCTACTGATAGACGAATAGCACCTGCGATAGCCCTCTTGTAATCATCTGTCAATATTTGATTACCAGGCAGCAAGCATTGCCTTGCAGAAGTCACAACAGGTCAAGAGGAAGCCCCGAGAAGCCTGCACAACGCTTTATCTACACTTTAGTAACAACCTTGAGAAAACAACAGCGCGTGTTTGGCCAAACTTCTTAAGGAAATAGATACTCAAGGTCATAGGCAAACAGTCTGTGTTTTCACACATCTGGGGGAAAAAAACTATTACGATAGCGTAGGAGGGTTTGGGTAAAAGTCATTTCCGCACTTTTTGCGCCACCAATGCTGAGCACTTTAAGCTGCGGGTCTTGAAAGCATACAAAAATGACCAGGTCTTATATTTGATACACAATTACGGATCACTTTACTAGGTACGCCTTGCTAATACGAAGTTTGACCTTTCCTTTTGCCTTCTGCCATAATTCTTTGTTTCAGAGATTATCGCTTAGTGCATCACAGCCCGTTGATGCGGTCCTGTGCTACATTTCAGCAAGAAACCACAAGAGGGTGTGTGTTATCGCGACTGCCGAGTGCCGCAGACAATCGCAGCTTTGATGCCATTTGTGATAATTCACGACTTCGGGTTCTACTGCTTTTATGCAACAAAAGAAATAGACAAAAATAAAAAAAAATTATAAAATAAACTTAATAAATCGAAGTCCATACTGAATATGCTTTAATATTGGCAATAAATTCCACCGAAGAGTAGGTCCGGGTAACTACAGGTACTAAGTTCTCTCACACACACACACACACACACACACACACACACACACACACACACACACACACACACACACACACACACA
>JAYJMA010000003.1:7969915-7983598 GCA_036873895.1 Parotocinclus cabessadecuia
AAAAAATACATACAGGTTGTAATGTAGTAAAATAGGGAAAAATCCAAGGGTGGTGAATACTTTCGCAAGGCACTGTACCTGTCGAGAGATGGTTCTGGTCTTGTGCCCTGTGCTGCCGGTTAAAGTCCTCTCATCTCCCTGCGACCTTGAAAAATGGGTGTATATAATACATTACAAGCATTACAACCTTAAGCAGCAGCTCTGGTGTAACGAAGCCTGTGCCGAGTGAATTTCCATACAGGGTCCAGAAAATCACCGCCAAACTTTCCCACATGTTGGTTCTTAAAATTGAGGTGTTAAAAGGAGAGACCCTAGAAACTAACTAGGGGCAAATCAATAGGGGCAGATGACCGGGTGGTGGCATTGCTGTGGCAATAACGAGGCTTTTGATGTGCTCCCCATCAGCAGTGCTAAGTACCTTCTGACAGTGACTCTAGGAAGGACAAACCACAAACTGTTGGTGCCCAAAATGTACGAGAGCAATTAATTCTATCCTATCAGTATGGCCAGTATGGAATTGCTACTGTGGTACAAGTCACAGAAATGTAGCCTAAATGGTTATGGCAAGAATGTGTCATAACGCATAACCTAGCACGTCCTGCTGAGAATGGGGCCGCCTCACCATCTTAACCGCTGTCCACCATCAAAAGCACCCATGTTGTACACACAAGTGTCAAGAACTGGACCTATGAGCAATGGAAGGTGGTTATCTGCTGAGATGAGTCACATTTTCTCTTCCATCCAGTCGGGTGCATGCGCATTAGTTATCTGGGGAAAGGTTGGCACCTGGTCCACTGTGGGAGGAATAGTAGCTGGTGCACAGTTTATAGGCGCTTTCGGAAACCAGACAGTTCTGTTCCAGGGTTTTTTGGGTTGTTGCTTGCATTCGCACCTCTAGCACGAATGCCGAAGTGACGTAATTTTTACCAAAAAAAAAAATAAAAAAAAATCACCAACAACAGTATTCTATATAATACTAAGTAATTCCCAGACTTCACTGTTAGTCCATTTGTCTGTGTTTGCGTCGGGTTTTTCACTTCAAGCGTTAAGATCTGTTGTTTATATGGCTACTAGTGTATGCGTATAATTAATCATGGAGGTTGCCTCAACAAAAGCGCTGGTGTCTGGACTATAATTTATGCCGCTACATCTGGACTAGTCACTGTACAGTAGGTGCATCACTCAGGGTGTCTATGCGTTTAGAAAAGTACTTTCTCTGAAGTACGGGCTAAAACATTCCTATACATGGTGCTCTAAGGACTCGGAGTACTCCCCGTCTTATGACGGCCACCTTAAGAGATTTTGCCTTTTTTACGATGGGGATCCGATAATAAACGTAAGCGCATATTCAGTAGACACCATATTCTGAACGATTAATCCCTGGGCAAGCTATACGCAGTACAATACCCTCCATCACCCTCCCAACTGGAAAGTCGGCAGTGCGTGACATGGGGAGTCTTGCACGTTTAATACATTATTCAATAACATTACGTGGGATATTCAGTACTTTATCCAAAAAATAAGCTTTACATGAGCGATTTTGGGGCAGCATGGCGGCTCGGTGGGTCGTACCGCTGCTTCAAAGCAGGAAGGCCCTGGGTTCAATCCCAGGATTTTGGACTAAAAACTTGGCGCGCAGGTTTTATCCGTCCTGTGTACGATTGTGTTTCAATGACGTGTTGCGTTAAGGGTTCGCTTCAAACCAAACCAAAACAGTGTGTAACTCTGCCTCACGCATAACGCACACAGTCCCATTCAGAACTTTTCATCCGAGTTGGCTTGCGCAAACTGTGCAATCATGAGGTCATGTCGTCCCGTTTTAAAAAAAAAACAAAAAAAAAAAAACAACAACCTTTCGTGAAATGACTGGAGCATGGAGCGTGATGAACGGGAAGCAAGCGCAAGAGGTGCGGGCCATCAATCATGCGCATGCTTTGTTTTACTTGAGGCTGGCGTGGCATTCTCCTGCCCTTAGAGCACTCCACCAACAAATGACATATACACAGCTGCTGCAAGAGAGCAGGCCCCGACATAAACTGACATGCCAGATCCGAAAGAAAACAAGAAAAGCTGTCTCCAGTCAGAAGGATAGCTTTTCAACATCTCATTTGTATCGCACCCAAAAGAACAGCTGGGAAAGCGGGGGCGGTAGGACGACCCGCAAAGAACGGCGGGAGAGAGGACGACGGAAGGAAAGGTTGATATCGGAACAAAGTGCTGCACGCAGGCCTACACCGGAGGAGATCTGATATGTTATTGTAAGACCTCTGGTGTGGGGTCAGGCATGTGACCTAAACCTGGCCCACTCTCTGCGTCTCTGCTCTGACCTGTGACCTTTTCTGCAGAGAGCTGGCCAAACACAGACCACCAGCCTACAACAATGAGCCATTGACTCATTCGCTCCCCAGCGGGATCGGCTGTACACACTGACGGAGGAAGAGTGAAGAAATGAGGAAGAGACAGCATGTTGAGAGATGGCTGTAGGATTCTCAGCACCTCGAAACCTCTACAGAAAACGCATATGGGAAAGGTTTGGACTACAGACTTTAAAATACCCCACAAACTGCAGTCATTTGCATTGGTCAAAAGGAGGTTAACACAACCTCTGCATGGAACGGATTTAAATCTGACATACAGTTAGTAATGTGCAAAAGCGTTAGGGAACCAATGGATTTGTTGGTTTATTAATACCACAATGACCCTATATAATAAGAATGCACTCTTGCATTTGGGTACTTGCTGATAAAATTACCGATACGAGCATAATAGGGTTACAGTTCTTATGACTTTCAAAACCTTTTCTTTTCTGACTATACCTTTCATTACCAAGATTACTGAACGTACCAAACATTCAGCTATACCACACATTCGTATTAGCTAAAATATTTCCATACTGCTCACGTTGCTTCTTCACCAAACTGCATAATGTTACATCGCTATAAAATGGTATAGGGTGCCGTGTATCTAATTCTGCGTCCAAGTACATGAGCACATTATCGTTCTCGACCCCTGATCCCTACTATGTGACATACAATTATATGACTGGACCCTAAAATTTCAAACAGGGATTCATCGTTTCATAATATTTCCTCCTAATCTACTGATCTTCATTCCAATCTTTGAGCTTTATCTCATATCTGCCTTATCACCATGTTTTTCTTCCAGCAGAGTGGTTTCTTGGCTGCGACCCTTCCAAAAAGACCATTCCTGATCAAGATAATGGCAGAAGGGTCAACTTGGTATCATGACGAAGCTGCCAGATGTTGCTATAGTTTAAGTGTAAAGAAAGCACACGCTAAATATGTGCCATTGCAGCCTGTAAAAGGTGTTTTTTTTTTCCTGCATTATTTCAGTTTCTTAATACTGCATAGAGACGTCCTGTATTTTTCGGTTCTACTCTAGTAATGAAGAATAGTAAATAATTATATATGGTCATTACAGCATTGTTTAAACGATTGCATCTAATCTAAAGGTGGCCTAAGACTTTTGCACAGTACTGTGAGGATCCGACTAATATGGCTCTTAAGTACTCTCAAAATACAGCAAAGAAAAGGTAAAGCGCATATTCAATACAAGAAACCCAAATCAACCTAGAAACGCATGACAGAAGTCAAACATGAGTGGACAAACTGCATCAGGAGACAAAACACAGATGCCACCAGCCTCGCAGTCCATGTACTTTTGTAGATGCGGCTCGGCTTTGAAAAGACAGACTCTCAGTTTCTCAAAAGGATTCAATCTGTACACTACGTTGGGAATCGGTTTCTAATCAAAACAGCCGGATAACTAACTTATTTCACGACCTGAGCACTAACCAATAAAGATGATTATGACAGGAGTTTAGACAGGACTTCAGGAGTCGGAGTACCAGTACAAAAACACACTCCGAAACGGAGTCATTGTCATTCCGCAATAAAGCTCCTTATGACAAGAAATGAATAAACAGAAACAAGCCATAATAAATACTGTCACCAAGTACAATCCAGGCAGTTTGGAAACCACTTAAAATACTTTAGTTCCAAAATATAGCTATCGTTATGAACAAAATCTCACAAAAATATTGAAATGACTGAAAATGTAAGATTACTGGGGTCTCTGTAGCCCCGTCGCGGATCTAAAGCCACAAGCTTAGAATAATACAATATTCTGAGCCTGTGAATGGCGTGCGGGTGGGAACGTTTGCACAGAAGAAAACGCCCCGCTGTTTACTGGGCTGTATCCTTTCCATTTGCCCTGCATAAACACTCAGCTTCTCTTAATGATGACTGGTTGACCTCTCAAAGGGTCAGAAACTCGTAACCGGCTGTCGGTCAATAAACAGGGAATCGAGACCGTGACTGACTAACTTCATTGAGTCCGCAATAGGAAGTTTGAAACTTTTGTGGTGCCACCGTGCCGACCTGTTGGACAGGGTTGCAGGGGTTGGGTGCTTATCCACGCAGAATACAGGGTGAAGGAGCTCGTTAGCTCGGCCGTGATGGGATGCCGGACTATTGCAAGGCTGGGAGGGAGTCATTGTTACAGTGGCAGCGTATGATCCTCTGACAGGGCTCATGCCATAACAGCCCACGGCTATGAAAAGCAGGGTGAAACGTGAGCAATGTTCTCAAATACTTTCATCAGACTAAGGACCTCCCTCACTCAGAAACATGATCCTTTCTAAGCATCCAGGCACCACAAGGCACCAACACCAGCTGAGGAACCATGCATTTATTTAAAAGAACCAATGGACCTCCATCGACCATCAAAAGAAGCACCATATGTCTCGCACCTCTTCCCAGCCTTGGGTAACTCAAGCACACGGCTGATTATTACATTACGACCGTTTCTCCCAACGACCTCCCAAAAATCGATACGTCTGGTTCATCTGCTCTGGTATGGCTTTACACAGGAACATTTGGTACCTCGTTGTGGCAAAGCAGATTTATATCCTCCTAGTTTTTCCGCCTCATTAGAGAAGAATGTCACTGCAGTCTACTGCTAATGAGAGGAGGTGGCACAAGCGTAGGTGCTATGTAAACAGCATTTGGCCTCACAATAGCCGCTTTATTGGGTCCACTTTACAGCTATTCTAACTACCGCCTTCCTCTGTGGAGCTGAGTTTTCTCACCGCGCTTTTGCTCTCCCTCCTGAGGGAGCACAACTATCCCTTTCTGTTCCGGCTGCGATTTCCTTAGCGCTCGCGTTGGAAAGCTAGAGCAGCGACTGTGTTTACGTGCGCCCAATAACCCTGCCATTACTTGATTGATCCAGTTATCCGATTATTCATGTGGTCATGTGAGCAGCATGTGAACACGGATTAAGAATTTTAGCTCAGTAATCCGTTTTCTTTTTGGCGTAGTTTTCATAGAGATGGGTGTTTGTTTCCCTCAGGGAATCCGGCGATCTTGGATTGAACTGTTTGCGAAACTCATTTGGGAGGACTCTGAATTGCAGTACATGCTCGAGGACGTTTCAAATATCATTCTTTAATTATTGATGTTTGAAAAACGTTTGACCCATTATTTGATTACTCAAGTGCATGTAAAGTTATTGATCGGATTACTGGAAGTCTGAATTAATGCAGTTTTATTAAATGCACGTACGTGCACATATTAGAACTGGCATTATTTCCGAAACAAAGATGCATTTTCTCCAAAAGAATCTGTACAAAATTATCCGGATTTTTGGCGCCCGTTTATACTTGTGCGTCAGGACTGTATCAGCCACCGAAACATGCGTGAACGGACCCAAGACGCAATTTGAACTAAGAGAAATCAGTATGTTTCAGGAGGAGACGAGAGACGCACTGCAGTCAAAAGTAAACGCATGTAAAAGATACAAGCAGACAAGAAGATGAATTAATACAAAAGTAGTGCTTAGAAAAAGGTGATACAAAGAGTGCTGTCGGCTGAAGTTGAACAGCTAATACTTACTGAGAAATCCCAATACGGGCTAGACTGTCTCTATAAAAGAACAGGGGAAGGAAAAAACTAATCATTTCTACTGAGTCAGGCTGAAGTGTGTAGAACATTAACAGCCCGAGGATTAGCGCGTCTGACCTGACGTTAAAAAGTGTAATTCCCGGCCATCAATATCACACTGTTTTGACAAACCTGGGATCCTTAAGTGAAGCTCTGGAGATAAATGAGCCCTGCCAACTGTGACACCATGTTTCTTAAACATGCTCAAACGAACTTCCCCCGGCTTCTCGCTGCTGATAAACAGTGCAGTGCAGAGCAGAGGAAGAGGGAGGGAAAGTCGGAGTTTTGGGGGTGGGGAGAACAAATGTCTCCCCCTTAAACTTTTACTTGCAGTAGTCCAATGGAGTGGAGTTAGGGCTTTGACTGCGAGTGCTTCCCTTTGTCATAAAAGCTCTTAAGCTCTTGACTGGCTCAAATATATATTCAATACTCAATAGTTCCTGAGCGCTTCATTAGGAGCCTCCGTACACCTGCAAACTCGCGTAAATATGTCACACAATTAGTGGTGTAATTCACAAAACCGTGTCGATATGGGTAATGGTTACAGCCAGTAGAAAAGGGAAATGTGATCTCAGTGATTTAAATGTTAAACGATTATTTGAGTACAGGTAGTACTTGATTTCCAAACGTGGAAACATTCCAACAAGTCCATATTGACTTTCAATTGAGAGGTTTAATATATTCTGTATACATCATAACACGACCTACCTTAAACATTCTTAAAAACGTACATTAACCTTACATAAACCTCAAAAATAAAAAATAAATACGCTGGGTAGCACCGCTGCCTCACAGCAAGAAGATCCTGGGTTCAATCCCAGGGTGGAGCAGCCTGGGTCCTTTCTGTGTGGAGTCTGCATGTCCTCCCGCAGTCCGAAGACATGCATGTTAGGTTAATTTTTGTCTCTAAAGTATCCTTGCGCCCAGAGTTGCCGGGTGGGCGACCCAGGGTGGATTAAGCGGAAGATGATGGCTGGAATTTACTGATTCACGTATTAAAAGTGAGACGTCCCTACATTTCCCAGAGCTTATCACTCCTACCACATAGCTCCCCACGTCACACACTGGCTATATCCCCGTAAAGTACGTTAAGTAAAATTCAGACTGCAGGTTCTGGTGAATGTGTATTTACGCGAATGATCAAATAACCATCGTAAAGTCGACGTTTCGTAATCGAGGCCATATGGAGTACCTATATATCTATAACTGCCTTAGATTTTCACACAAATTCAAAGTAGTGTAACGTGGGCCTTCTGGAGTACCTGCATTTCTATGACCCCCTTTGATTTCCCACACAACAGTCTGTGGAGTTTACTCAGAATGGTGCAATAAAGGGAAGAAAAAAAAAACAAACAAAAAAAAAAACCCATACTGCCATTCTGAAATGCCTGGTTGATAAGAGAGGTCAACTGAGGATGGCCAGATTTGTTCAAGCCAACAGAAAAGGTTAAATTGAGAACCCAAGCACTGGTATAACAGCAAGATCTCAAACACGGGTCTCTGCAGTGGCGGGCTTGCGAACGGCACCTTAAACGTGTCTTATAAATAAACCTCATTTCATTTTATCCCCAGCTTGCGTCGCTCTTTTTGCCTGTACAATATTTGAGTGGTTTGTACAAGTCTGAAGCTTTATTTATTTCTTTGATCGCGTTTTCTGCTAAGCATGCAATCTCCAGCAAAAATCTCCGAGGGTGGTCAAAATAAGGATAAACAACCCTTTGGGTGCCTCCAAACATTGGATCAAACTCGAAACGCCTGTTTCTGTTGCTCAGATCGGCCCGCTTTGCTTAATTACGAGTGGAAACTAAGATCTCCATTAAATACTGCAATGGGCTCAAATTTCTAAACTCGTCCTGCCTTTGCCTCAAAATGCTCCGTTTATGGCTGTGTGAACAAATTGCTAAAATTCCATGTGGGACTTTTAAACTCTGCTTCTGGCATGTTGGGCCAAAGAGCCAAAAAGTGACTCAGTAGGGATTTTGATACACACTGAGAACACAACTCAATTGGAATAGCCGGAGGATGGAGTCAGAATAACTGGTCTGGATGAAGATGCTCGGGCGCATGTGCGTTACGCAAGCTGGAATTTAACGTGAGCGTTTACGGCAGCTGGGGGCAAACCGCGTTTCCACAGGCAAACGGAAAATATTAGTCATCTCGCTTGATGTGCTGCAGAACCCATGCGGCAGAGGGTGAAATTATGTTTTAATCAAACCACAGCACAGCGCTGTGGTCATCTGGTTTGGTTTGTTTTGTTGGAGAGCGACAAAACTTTTGTGATCTCACTGGACACCCAAGTGGTCCACGTAAAACTGGTTTGTGTTTAGTGACTGGGGCGACTGACACAAAGTTTCAGCTCACTTTCAGGTCTGCACCGATTGGGCTTTGGCAACGGGGAATGCAAATCAGACGATAATCACCTACAGAACTCTCGTTATAAACTAGAATTAGCACATAAACGTTAAAATTATAGTGCTCAAACTTCAGTCGTGTCGAACTATTAGACTTTTATAGAGACCTACAACGTAGCACGAGCTTTTTCCAGTGGATTGCTTATTACCGTAAAACCAATTGGCGTCTGTGATGGCTTCTGATGTCACAGAATTCGTTTTAATGATAGCTATATTACCTGCATTCAATAATGGTTGTGGTTAAATCATGGTAACATTCTGCCTTCACGCTGGCAGTGACAGAAGTTTATTGTTAAACTAGAGGCTTCAGGGAAAAAAAAAAAAAAAAAAAAAGCTAATGACTGTTTGACAGCACAGAATGCTTCTTTCTGTAAAAGCAACACAAAAAAAAAAAGAACAATCACGTAAATGCACATGACAAATGTCTGGTTTGACCTGCTGTACTGTTCGTTCCACGTTCGTCTGCCATTTTTATAGAACACAGCGAAGTCCCTCGGCACAGACGGCATGTCATGCATCCCTACATTAAAAACGATATATAACCACACTGACTAGAGGTTGTTCTAACCCGGCTCATCTGTTTACGGACTTTTTCGTGCGAGTTGTTAGTGTGTATGACTTTCTGCTGCTTATTTGTAACGAGCTGTAAATGACATTTGGAAGTGTATACATTTGTCCTATTGTAGGTAGTACACATTAGTCTGCCCCTCTCGCCTCCCCAATCTGTATATTCTCTCCAACTTCTAACTATATGACCTGTTTTACTGTTCCATCTGCCCGATCCTCCGTGTTGTTCGTAATACTGTCTTTCCATGTGCATTTGTCTTCGTCAAGCAAAAGCATTTCGTTTTTTCAGCCGCATCTCTGATGCATTTATGCGCCGTTTTCATGTCAGTTTTTTTTTTTTTCAAAAATAACCTCTATGTTTACGTTACAGGACCCTAAAAACTGTGACTCTGACAGCAAGTAACGCGGGCGTTAAATGGAGTATACCCCGGTATCTTTTCAAGCGTTCGAGGTCTGTAAATGTCCTTCTCAAGCCAGTCACAGGGGTTGCTGTTGCAGAGCCGAGTCTGACCTCCAATCATGTGTGAATGCTCCACCTGGCTGGAAAGCATTGCTTTGACTTGAACTTTGGTATTCACTTTGAACGCCGTGAACTGCTGGCACTGCGTGAACCACTCAAGCACCCATGAATAACTGAATAGAGCAAACGATGCAAGTACTGAAGTATATTTGACAATGGTCACCCAATAGTTAATCTTCTGGACGTCTAACCACGTGGGAGAGAGTTTAAAAACCAGCTCAGCCACTGTCGGGCCCATGAGCAAGGTCCTTGGGCTTCAGCCCCTCAGCTCTACGGTATATCGCTCTGGATAAGGGCGTCCGCTAAATGCTGTAAACGTGAAGCTAGAACAAGCTAAACTTGCTCTGGTATCTGATGCCCACAGTAACATGATGAGCTTTTGGCTGCCGGTTCATGTGATAAACATTCAGACGTTTGTCTGCTTCGTTTCTCCATATCAGTCAGGAGGTATCAAACGGGTCCACAGGTACAGGCGGAGATACGATCAAGACAGGAAGACGCTGATTTACAAAGCAAAGCGAGCAAACACAAATGCCTAATCTAACGGCAACGCTGTTGACGGCCGTGTTTACTCTAGGCGATGCAGGTTTTGCTATTGCGCCCATGAATGGCGCGTTGTTCGGGGACGCAGATGCGATCTGCTCAGATTGTGGCCGATTCTGGCTGATTCTTCTGCCTGTTCCTCTGACCGGCGTCAGGCTGTTGAGTCTGAGCAGAGTGCTAAGGGCTTAAAAGAGAGGCTCAAGCTTCACTTAGAGCCCTGATGGAGTGGAGTCACTGAGCTGTGCTATCTCCCCCATCAGCAGGCCGGGTCTGCATTCAAACTCTGCTGAATGGAAACCACGGCTCGCTCGGAGGCTGTTTAACGGGAGACCATCGCATTGTACGAGACAAAGCCGGCGACGGCCTTTGAACGTCTCACAGCTACAGACCTGCTCTTGAACTCCAGAGATGGGTTTCAACCAGACCTTTTGGGAACGGCTGGTTCAGGTTCAATGCAGTGAACTCGTAGAGGAGGGCAGCCTGGAAACAATGCCAGCGGTGTTGGGCAATTTCAAGGCTGGACAATTCGGGACCGGATCAGCTAGCGCGCAGCCCCCATTGCGCAACGAGCTCTGTGGAACGCGCTTAAACGCAGTTGATCATGATATCTAAATAAATCGGTTTTGTTTGTGTCGCTGGCGCAGCAGAATGCAAGATTTGTGACACTCATTTCCTGGACGGTAACAAGTTGGTGTCTGTATAGTATGGAAAAAAAAAACGTGTCGAGGGTCCCCCAAAACGTCTCGGGATGAATGAACAGTGGATGATGGAAACTCACCCTGCGTGCCTGCCTGTCTCCCAGACAGCTCGTATAACTTGGTGAGTATAAATTAGAATAAATTATTAAGACAGCATATAAACTGGGTTCCCAGCCACACGATCCATCTCATGATCTCCAGGCCGCTGCATGCGCCGCTTTCATGAGTTTTAAGGACGTTTCTATTTATTTTGTTGCAAAACTAAAAGGGATTTTTTTATGTACTACGAAAGCAGTCACGGGCAAGTCTGGTGGGCTGCACACATGCAGTGATATGTTGTAATAATGTTTGTAGATAAACACGGAATGAAACCATGAGCTTCAGGTTGAGGGCCACCAATTCTTTTCTTTTTGAGTTTAAAAGCAGCGAGAGATGTGTGTAAGGGACCAGCTGATATTAGCCTTGCGTTTTCTTTCAAATGAATCCATTACGGTTGCTATTTATAAAGGCTGTCCAAGTTATCACGTTACCCCAGCCACTTGATCTTCCGAGCCAACAACAGGCCACCACATGATCCACTGAATTTTATGGACGTTTCTACGAACTTCATCTCAAACTTCATGCGTTTCAACCAAGCACACTACAAAAGCCGCCACGGGCAAGTCTGATGAGCTGCACGCACACAGTATAACCACAGTACTGTTTATAATATGGAAGTTCAATTCAAATGCGTCACAGGCCAAAAGCGACCCATAAACTTCAGACCCACTGACCCAGTAAGCCAATGGAGATACAATAAACGCTCAGGAACAGAAAAACAAGTTCAAGCAGAGTTTCTGAAGAAAAGTAGAGAGGAAGTCTAAATTTTCATCGAATATATGCATTTGATTTATGAAGGTCGCCCATTAACATCATTAACCATCCCATTTCAGGAGGTTTGCCTTGCCACTGTCACGGACAGCTTTTTTCGGCTGGGGCTGTTTGCCCTAGATATTTGTGAAAGTCAGTCGAGTCAAATTTAGTTCTATATGAAGCATTGTCTCGAAGCAGCTTTACAATCTTTTATTATCTTAAAAGGCCAATCCCAAGTTGAGCGAGCCTAGGGTGACAGCGGAAAGGAAAAACTCCCTGAAAGTAGAAGGAAGAAACCTTGGGAGGACCAAGACTCAAAAAGGGACCCGACCTTCATGGGTGGCCTAGGTTTTAATTGAGTAAATACTTTAAAGTATATTAACGAAACAGTCAAATTAAGTTAGTAATACAACTTAAATCAATAGTAATATTGAGGTTAATAAGAAAATAAGTAACCAACGCTCGGTCGTAAAATATATAGGGTACTACATTCCGAGTAGGGAGTGTGGGGTCTTAATGATTAAGGTATTGAAATTTGGACCAGAATGTTCAAGGTTTAAATCCCACCTCTCAAACTAATTGCTGTTAAATCGCTATTAGCTTATGGCTTCGTGTTAACCAACACTTCCATGAATGTTTAACTCGTTTCTTCGTGACGGCAGATTCTCGCCAACACACTCTGTCAAACTGCAAGTGAAGTAACGGCTTGTATGTACCGGTTCTTAGAAAAGTACCAAATCAACTGACCGCACCAAATAAGTATCGCTCTGGTAACTGCTGTTGTGTTTTCCCATGTTCAGAACACTCAAGACAATAAATATATGATCAGTGTGGTTATTATAATTCATTACGTTATTATCTTTGGGGGGTGGGCAGCACGAGGGCTCGGTGGGTAGCACCGCTGCCTCACAGCAACAAGGTCCCGGGTTTGATCTGGGTCCTTTCTGTGTGGAGTCTGCATGTTCTGCGTGGGTTTCCTCCTGTACTCTGGTTTCCTCCCACAGTCCAAAGGCATGCGTGTTAGGTTAATTGGTGTCTCTAAAGTGTAGACTGTATTGACCCATCTAGGGTTGCTCCTGCCCTTGCCTGGTCGGCACCAGCTGGCCCGCGATTACGTGCGGATTAAGCGGAAGATAATGAATGAATGGTATCTATGGAGATATGACTTTTTAGGCACATCAGCTCTGAAAAGTTGTGAAAGATGAAAGCATTCGCAGTCTGTGGCACCAACTGAACGTGCGCAAATAAACCCGTGGGTTTCTCGGCCCTAGCGATTTGTTGCAGCTTGACTCGGGTGTATAGCCTAATGAAAGACGAAAAAAAAATGGCTTTTACTCACCCCGGGCGAAATTCGTCAGGAAAATAACATCGAAAAGGATAAGAACGATCCACAGAAGCTCCATTACGTCAGAAGTAAACGAGTCTTGAATAGGTTCTTGAATCTGTGGCAAAACCATGAACACATACGTAGTAAGAAAAGAAAAAGAATGCTCACAAATGCTCAAATAAAGGTCAACACAGTTATTTCTAATAATAACAACATTACAGCCTTGTCGTAACAACGCGTTATTAAACCGTTTAATCCATCCAGTCAGGACCATGAAAAAGCTTTAGCTCTCAAAAGAGCTCTTGTGTTTGGTCACATAACCAGTGCTCCAGGCACGCACCTGAGAAAGATGTAGCGCTACAAAAGAAGCAATTAAAACGCAATAATGCACATCTAGCCACCATATTGCCAGATATAATCCTCGCGACTGGCTTAACACAGCCACCCTCATGGCCGTTGAGAATCTACAGCTTACATAATTACACTGCTCACAAAAATGAATATGAAGAGGATCCCACAAGAACAGCTGGACAATCTGATCCTGTCCACGGCCCATCACTGTCCGTGTTTTTTGGCAGTCCTGGGTGACCCCTCACCCTACTGGACAGTCAACGGTGGGGGCACTGAAACCCAATTTAACATGCATCTGTTTACCACCAGGTCACTTGTTACTCAATCATGATAACGGAGTTTGCATCGTATGCATAATCAAACAACTTTCTTTGGCTTTTCAGATGATCTTGTTTAATTAAATAATCTCAAATGCTTCCTTTTTTTTTTTTTTTTTTAATCGCTTCATTTT
>JAYJMA010000003.1:7984952-8008382 GCA_036873895.1 Parotocinclus cabessadecuia
TCTAACTAAATAAATAAACTAAATAATTTAAACAAAATAATAAAAAAAAAATATATATATATATATATATATATAGGATCGTTTAAAATGTGCTCTTACGTTCTCACACACAAAATGTCATGTTTAAATGAGCCAGAATGTTGAAATCACCCTTTACTGACCACACCATTACACCACCACTGAACCATTCACAGCAGAACAATGACACAATATTGACTAAATAAATGCAAGGCAATGATGTAATAATGTTGTCCACAATATTTGGCGTCCTTCAAAGTTTACTTACAACTTCAAACGCTATTTGCAAAGACAGGTGTGGGGCATGTAGGAGCTCCACCTGATTCCACCTGCCTAACCAGTTGATCTTGGTCTTCAAATGACTATTATATGTATCCTGTTGGTTGAAATAAAAACTATGCCATAATTTTCTTTACAACAATGTTGAAGAATCCTTATCCAGACGATGTTAAACAGCATGTATTTTGAAGAAGGTGAGCAGCAGGCTATAGCTGCAAAGTAAAATGTTTAATAAAAGTGGTGATATTGGATGGAAGGAACAACAGTACTACAACAGACCTGTTTAGTTACTGTATATGGTAGATTTAAATATGACTTAGTTAGGATTTTTGCCCTGCTAGTGAAAAGTTTGGGAGTTCGTATCCTTTCCCTGCCAAGTTGCCACCACTGGGTTGTTCAGAAAGAATATTCACCCTTAACTGCTCAGTTGAAAGACGCAGTGGATGCGGGTGTCTTCTAATTACCTTGTTCACTAACCCTAACTTTTTTATAGAAATGTCCCTTCAACAAACCAATATACCAATAAACCAATAATAATCCAATCACTAGATAACCCCACACCATCTGTGGATTGTGTGGTGCAGTTCATCCCACAAGAGCTTAAGGGTCAACATTTTTCCAACTGTTAAACTAGCTGCATTATAGCCTAATCATTTTACTCAAATACAGAGCCACTATTTAATGCTGAACAGTACTGTTGCTTCAAATATTTAGCTGGATCATACTGGAGTATTGACAATAAATTACAGTATTGACAGTAAACAGTGTGAGGAACTGTTTAATCCTGGATCCTGTTCAGACTGGCTCGAACAGAAACCACAGTAACAGTAGGTGTACATAGTAAATTGGCAACTCAGAGTAGAGGATCGACTTTGCATTGCCAAATCAGAGCTTCAGTAGGACAGTGGTTTAGAGTCCATCTGTGTGCATGTGTAAGACAGATAGATAATGAGCAATCCAAATGTAGTCACAGCAAAAGGAGGCTATTTAGGAAACTGGGGCAATGACAGTGATCCAAATTACACGGCTATCAGGCCTAAAAAAAAGAGGACTGTCAGAGTATCTCTTTACCATCACAGTTCACACACACTTGGTTAGATGAGGCCCGTTTATAGGTGCAATTACGCCTCATTTGTCATGAAAATCCCAGCTTTTTATCTGTGAGCATGGGTAAGACTTTATCTGAAAGGTACCTACATTGGTATCTACATTGGGCTATCATAACAGGCTCAGGCTCAGTGCCTGTACATTGTTAGCACTGCCAGCCTTTGCCTTTGGGCTCTTGAGCAACACAATTAACCCTAAATTGCCCGGATTGAAAATTATAAAACTGTATAAATCGAAAGTTACTCTGGATTAGTCATCTACTACATGCTGTAAACATAAAATAACATAATTATAATTATAAAAAAAAGCAAATACTTATTCATTACGGATCTAGATTAGTTTTCCATTGTCTTTGTCACTCCTGCATTGCTTAAATGAGTTATAGACTATTACTTTTCATGTCAATCTGGCCTGCTCATTATCAATCTGGACATTTACTGTCATATTATCTCATCAGCAGGGACATATTCCTTTCCACTGTTGCCTTTAACTTATATAGTTAATATATAAGCTAATGGTTATTATTTGGTATCAATGCTTGTTTTTTGGAGCTCAGACTACTTCCCTTGCCACTATCTCCTCTGGCTTGAATTTCTAGGGGATATACTCTAGAATTGTCTTTAGACTACTAGCTCTAGCTGACTTATTTTGTGGTCTAGACTTTGGTCCACACTTGCTTATTAGTTTCTCATTTGGAGCCTAGGATCATTGTGCCACTTAGATCTCTTTCCACTGTTGACTCTCACTCGTTTAGACAAGAGGGTTTCCCTTGAGTTCAGTGTGAACATTAAATCTACGAGTAAAATGAGTCAATTCAGATAAAAAACATGAGTTACCACCTTCCACAATGCAGCGCATCCCAAACACACATACACACACACACACCATTCTCAACTTCTCTAGTTCTGAAATCTGAACTTCAGCTGTTCTTAAACACACGACTTCAATTGAATGCCTACAAAATCAATTAATACATCTACGTTATATGCAGTTTCCAGTCTCAGGAGGGATAAAGATGGGGGTAAGAAAAAAAAAGAATAATTTATTTAAAAGACTTGCTATGGGGAATGACAGCAATGATTAATGTACAGGTTGATTATGCAACCGACTGACTATAATTCACAGTCAGAGAAACCTGGACCGCTCACTTGCCTCTGGCTTAGGATATTAATAAGAACCTTAAAAAAATAGAAACTCCCTCACCACAATTGAATTCTCTACAGTCGCAGATAGTGAGTAAAGATTTTGGGGGTGACACCGAGATGAAAATGTATCTCATAGCCTGCTGATACACAGCCACACACGATCATACGTGAGTTGACACTGCGGCACAAACCATCGGCCTGTCGTTATTCACACAGTCCGAGTGGGAAGATCTGCCCCGCTTTTCTCACATTTTATTAGATCCTAGCCTGGGGGAGGCTTCAGACGAAACACACACCGCAGTGACTACTCGAAGGCACAGAGGGCTATAAATTGGCTGCAAACACGCGGCGAAAAATGCAAATTGATTTTGGTTGCCAAAGCAGACTGAACTAGCAGCGCAACGTATCAGTAGAAACAGGTCCGCATAAATCTGCTTTGTCATATGTATGCATCAGATAAAGGCTCAAGTCTTGTTTATACCAACAAGTTTTAGAGCCCTGTTGCACAGGCGCAGTCTATGTTTTCGATCAAATAAGCAAATCTTTGGGGTAGACGTCAAGCTTGCAATTAATAAGCTTGAAATTAATAAATTGTGTAAACCTGCAGTATTTGAAATATGTATGTAATCTGATAATAACTGATGTTGCTTTTTAATTGAGAAAAAAATGTAATAATTAATGTTAGTATAAGATAAATTACAGTGGCTCCTCTTTACTCGAACTATTCAGACATCTGATGTTCCATTTGCCCTCAAATTCAAACAAAAGTTCCAACTTTGAACATTGGCACCCTAAATATAACATATTTTTTTATGGGAAATTATAGGCGTATTGTTTATATTGCATTATATTATTTCATTGTTATATTATGTATATGTATATTCGTCTATGGGTGCAATTACAGACCTTCAGTATGTGGGGTATAAAAGTGTAAAAGTATATTTACATTATTATTTGCATAACTATTAGTATTTAAATAATCCTATTTTAATTATTTATTATCAGAAAATGTGATTCCAACTTCAAACAAATCCAAATTTCCAAAACTTTCCAAACTTTCTCCAAACTTTCTGGAACCAATTACAAGGTTCCACTGCATTTATTTGTTATAGCTAACATTTATCTTGTTATTTGATTATTTAATTATTTTTAAGCTCTTGATTTTTTATTAAGCTTTTCACAAGCCAAAGAAAAGTAAACTATTTTGACCAGTAATCATTTACAGCAAATAAATGTTGCCCTAAATAATTGTTTTATTTGAAATTTGTCGGTAATTTATAAAACAATACACAGTTACATTTCGCTTAAACACATACATTACCTGCAAATAGTAACACTGCTGTGCATTTTGCAGTCTAATTGAAATTTTTTCAAGTATGTATACGAGTTATAGGTTGACTAATTAGATTTTTCTTTTTAAAATTTTGTTGTCTACTTGAGGTCAACTTTATATTTTGCTCATACAGTGAAAACTCAGAATTCAAACTTCATTTGCATTTGGATTTGTTTGAAGCCAGATTTGAACTCATTTTAGACACACCCTGAGGCTGGATCATACATGTACAGGCTTTACCAGTGTTTAAAGTTGGAGTTTTTGTTTCAATTTGGTGAGAAAAAAAGTTTAAAAAGATGAATAAAAATAACGTAAAATAAATTAGTAAAAAACAAAACTAAATGTGGCAAAAAATTAAATGTATTATGTGAAATGTGTTGACCTTATTTATTTCAGAACAATTTACTGTTTACATTTTTTATAGTTATGTACATGAGCAGCAGTTCATTATATGTCTATGCAATATTTAATGTTTGTTTTATTTTTGGAGCTAGCATGTCATTTGACCTGGGATACTTAAACCTTTGCATATGATTGTAGGACTCATGCCAGTCTTTGCAACAATTTAATAGGCATATGAACACATAGGACAGTGGTAGCCTAGCGAGTTAAATTACTGAGCTATGAAAAATGGCCCAGAATTCAAATTTCACCTCTACTAAGCTGGACGTGTTAGGCCATTAAGCCATGCCCTTATTCCACAAATGACTGAATTGTAAAACTGTACAAGTGTAGGTGTCTCCAAACAGGACAGCAGTTGATAGCAGGGAACATTCACCACCCACAGTATTCACCCCTCACTCGCATTGAGTCACCTTTAGACGTTCTTGTTGGAAAGTTGGAGGAAACTGGATTACCTACTTTCCACAAAGCCCACAAAGGCTTTGGCCAAGCCAGGTCCCTGGAGCTGTGAGGTGACAGTACTAAATAGTATAATATGTAAACACGCCACCTTTAGTAGAGCACTAGTGAAAATGCTTGTTTGGATGTTTGTGAAGAAAATTAATACTGTAGCAGGATAGTGACCCATAATACACCTAAAAGCTTCAAACTTTAAAGCTTTGCAGAAACTACATGAAGGTCACGGGGATCAAGGTGGACGTTCCTCTGCAGCCATGCGATTTAAACCCCACCCAGCATTTATGGGGCACCTTTGGAATAGTGTGAAATCATGCTGAGATAACACAGATTGTAACTGGTTGTGCACATACTTGCTGAGCCCACCAAAATAAGTAAATGTATCAAAACTTTGTTTGCACCATTTAATCAACACTTGAACACTTGATCAGCATCGGTTTGCTTTAACAATTTACTTAAACAGGTTTTATAGTATGAAATAAAAATGTCATATGTATCTAATTTGTCTGAATGAAAAAAACTGCAGAAAACAACATACAGTAGTAAAGGTTGTTCAGGTAAACATTTCTAAAAATATTTCTAAAGAATTGAAAGATAGAGTACAGTACTAGTTTCAATAATGTGCTTTAATTAATATTAATTAATTAATTAATTGATTCATTATACTCCGGAATACCTGGAGTAAACCCACGCAGACACGGGAAAGACATGCAGACTCTACATAGTAAGGACCCAGGCCGCTCTGCCCTGGGATTGAACCTGGGACCTTCCTGCTGTGAGGCAGCGGTGCTACCCACCAAGCCCTTAATTAATATTATTGTTCTAAAAATGCTATACATTTTGCTATAACATTGCTATAAAATAAGACACTATGAGCAAAATATCTAAACTACTATGCAACAATGTTTCAACGTCAACATCAATTCTGGCCACCGTCCTGTTTCACAGAATGTATAGCGAATTTTAAATCGCCTTATTTTTGGATCATCACTAGCGGTCTCCAGCTTTTGGCCCACGCTTTGTATAACATATATTTTACTAGCAATTGTGGTGTCCTTTTATTTAAAGAAACTTCTTTCTCTACACCTCTTTTTTCTCTCTATTTATATAGGTAATCCACATTTCACTGGAGGGAAAATTCCCATCAAACAGTGCTTATCAAGGCACATTGAGAATTTCCAATTCTGCACATAAAATCTCTCTATATATTGCTGTATCACCAGAAGTGATTTTTATTCTGTTTTTTGTCTGTCTATCCTGCATGTTGTACATCTTATTTAGACTCTATGTTTAGAATACAATGTCCTCAAAATAAAGAAGGCGGTTCTTAAATAAAATGTAATATTGTTTGAACTTGCCAACTCCTGCGTACAGCCTTTAGTGCCTATTGTGAGCCTTGGCAACCCTAGTTATAGCTGCTACAATGAACTGAATGATTCATACAGCTCAGTTGATAATAGACCAGGAAGTCAATTTTAATACACTGCTCACAAAATTGAAAAATATTTAATTGGTGGATATTTCATTTTGGGGAACCCCTTAATTTTGTGAGCAGTATATTTCAATCATATTTTTTTTGTCAAGCAAAATACAAGTCTTTATGCAAACAAATGCAATAACACCTTTTGATAACAGGTGACTCAGGAAAGGATTTATATTCTCTGATTATGTCAACCTTATTGGTACTGGGTGAATAATAGATGGAGGTCTGATAGGCAGCACGACCAAGTCTGGAGGCAACTTATGAAGAATCCACAGGGCAATGCCACAAGGCTGCAATCTTTTGTTAATGATGGCAGGATATTTGTTTCTCCTTTGTTTATAAATTGATATACCAAACGGATAAATCTCTTACCTATTTGTTACATAACACATTTAAGAGCATCTTTGTTGAGATTAATTTATCTGCTTCACCGTTTTTTCCATGTCACAGCTTTCATTTACATCGTTTATAAGAAAAATGATGCAACTTGGAAGCAACACTATGTGCATGGTTGTTATTTATTACTATGTTTATCACTGCACTAGTGGTAACTGATTGAGGATGGCTCCAGAGATCTATTATCTTATTTATTCACTCCAAGTGTAGTTCAGAAATGAGCTGTGGGCGAGAGCTCATAGTCCAACATCAATGTCTGACCTCACAGTCATGGTGCATTATTCAGATGAGTAAAGGCTTTTTTAACAGCACATGGGAGAAACCATGTTATTGGATGCATTTTATGGGTGTTCACAAACATTTGCCTGTATATTGAAATATTACTTCAAACATGTACCTGAATTCAGCAACAATGTCATTCTTGACAGCCACAGCCAGAACTTCAGTTCATCCCAAAGTTGTTGGATGGGGTTGAGGTCCAAGTTATGAGATGCACAGTCAATTAATTTTATCTCAAACCTGCAAACCATTTGCTCAAAACATTACCATGTGGTAAAACAAGAAAGGACCTTTTTGCAAATAAGACCCCAAACCTAAAAGGGCATCGTTCTTTAAAAACTAATTGGATGTTGACTGTAGGATAAGGAACTAAAGGGAAAATTCAAAATACTCAAAAACAGTACCAAACATTAAGTACTTCTTAAAACCACATAATATAATCTTTAAATAAGAATTAACAGTTCAACTTTTAATATTTGCCTTCTGATGTGTCTCACATTTAATGTCCTCATTACATTCTGTGAAACAAGATGGACACTGAAATTGGCATTAGCCAGACATTACCACAGTCAAATAATACTTTGCACATGTTTTTTTTTATTTTAACTAATAATATCAGTTGAAACACAAAATAAAACATTGCTATAACACCATAATTATCTTTGTATCCTTTAACGAAAATGAATCAACTGACTTGGAATTAATGTCACTCAAGTAATTAATTTGACAAAGGTCGACTCGAATGTACCCAAAAAATACTTACTCTGTGACTTGGAATCGGACATAGTCTTTGTTTTAAACATAATTTAACATGTTTATATAACACATTCATTGAAATGTTAAGTACATGTTTAAATAATACTGAATTATACAACACAAACTAATATAGATCTTTCCCAATTTACTATTTATATTGTTGATTTAGCTGCTCTTGTCAAAAGTTTCTATATCTATACATACTTTTTTAGCCAGTCTAAATGCCTGATAGCACACCCCATTTGGCATGGTGGAAAATTGTTTTGAATAAGACTTGAAGGTTAGGACACGAAACTTGACTAGGACGTGACTAGAAGAATTATCTTGTCTTGTTTTGAGAATAGGTTTGGGTCTTGGAACTTACTTGTTACTTATAACTTATTCCCACCTTGCTGTCATGTTGTCTTCTGTTGGCCATTCTCTTTCTGTCAGTAGGTGACGCAAGGGTTCAATTTTCTCTCATTCAGACGTTAATAAGGTATAAGACATTTTAATTTCCTATTATAATTCTTAAAGCCTCTGGCAAAATTAGCGGTCGTTGATCAGAGGAATTTTAAATGGCGCATGGCTGCATGTTATTCTACAGTTAATAGCAGGAAGTCAGAATTGGTTTTAAAGGATATACATTTGACAAAGTAACTTTGCAATTACAAGTCAACAAAATGTCTTCATTATGACCCACTAAACTGCCAACATTTGCTTATAGAGATTTCATTCATGTTTGTATCCTTAATTGTGTAATATAACTGAATAACTTTATTCATTTGTTACAAGTGGGGTACTTCGATAAAAATATAAAACCAGCTTGATTTTCTAACAGTACTTTATAATAAAGCATGTGAGTGGAACCAAGTAACACAGCTGCAGTCACATTGCTGGGCTTGATGAGCTTGTACCAGTGTTGTATAACATGGAGTAGAGATACCTGAGCTTCTTCATCAGCTCAGTTTCATTTGCTTGCCAATTCACATGCTCTTCAATTAGTTAATTATGTTCATAAGAAAAAAGGAAAGAAGAAGAGGGGAGGAAGGAAGAAAATTAAAAAGTTAAAATAAAGAAAAAAATATTAAGAAAATTGGCTTGTCTGAAGTGTTAAATATTAATGACATGTCTATATGGCTTATCGAGTTTTTTAGCATACAGTATATCATTCAAAGACAACCAATACATTCTGGCAACCAAACAAATAGCTACCTGAAAGTCCAAGCAAACGAATCGCTTTGGTATTAATTATTGTATATACGATTTGATTATTCAGATTTATTTATATAATCCTAACATCTGTGAAAGAAAGAAAAAAAGACAAAAAGAAAAAAATAATACATATTTACATAACACATAAATTGAATAATGAAAAAAGGACAAGGGATAATAAAAGCAAGAAGAATGGAAGAATGTCTGAGAGGAAAAATACAAACGACTACACATGAGAGAAAAAAGGTAAAAGGAATACGAATTCACAATAGAACAAAGTGTTAAATGTTTTAGGAGAGAAAGGAGCATAACAAAATTAACTTTAAGCATATTAAGGAATGAAAGAAACCAAATAAATATTGTTCTTAAAACATTTCATACACGGATCTAAGGGGGTAAAAAAAGAAAGTCACAAAGAAGAAAGAAAAGACAAATGGGAGAATTTTTATTAATTAAAATAAAGCAAAACAATGATAAATTAAAAATAACAAACATTATATGTTCACATGCAGATACAAGAACCTATACAAACCTAAGACAGGAAAGTACTAAACAAGCAAAAGTAACTCGAAATAATTTAGAGAAGAAGAAAGTAAGTAAAAAAGAAATAATACAGAAGATGCAAACAAATTAAAAGTAAGGAGAAAAAGAATGGAAGAAAGAAAGTCTAAAGTATGACAAATTTAAATGGAAAATTATGTATGTGCAGCTGAAAGCAAGAAAATGATAGAAAATGAATTGTTGAATAAAGAAAATAAACAAACAAGACTAGAAATGACACAAAAAGGTAAAGTAAATAAAAATGAATAAAAGGAGGATTTAGCAATGACCGATGGAATACAAAAAAGAAAGTTGTTAGAATATTACATAATATATGAATTTGTTTACCTTTACTATTTTATTTATATATACTAGCAAATCTTGATCATACATACAATGCAATTACCTACAGTTATACTTATTACACATTTTCACTGCTGCAGCTTATTTAACTTCACAACTCAAATGTTCTCTACGATGTTGAGGAAGAACGGCAATACAACAAAAGCAATTCCGATAAAAATTCCTCCCTATGACTCAAGATATCAAAGGAAGCCAGCAGCAGCACGTCCCCATGCTGAGGCACACTCGCTGGTAGAGTATCTTTGTTCTGCTCCTGTCATGTCTCTGTCACATCCTGAATGAAGATGACAAACCTTCCCCAAATTGTTACTGATGCCCCTGCCATGGAAGTAAACCTGTCACTGAGGCTGTGTAATGTTTATCCATTCACTGCACTTGCAAAACAGCATACAGATTTATTTTCTTTATTTGCCTCCGTTTTTCTGAAAAAAGCCCCTCATGCCTCTAGCTTGGAAAAGCCCACATAACTGGCTTGCAATGCACAGTTTAGGAGCTGCGAACAAAATAAACACTAGCCACGGACCGAAAGACTCGGCATGACCATATTATCTAAATCTTAGTGCTGCCTCTGCTTTCCTGAACTCATCTCCATACATAATAAGATAAAATGAACCAGCTGCGGGAACACAATTAAACAAAGCTTAGTAGGAACAGGGGTTGAGGTTGCACAGAATGGTTGTCATTACCATTCACAGGAGGACATGAATCAACAGACACCGGATACAGTGAGAAGTGTGGGGACCGGAGATCTTTGTTGGCACCAGTAAGCATTGTCTGTGAATGTGTGTGTGTGTGTGTGTGTGTGTGTGTGTGTGTCATGTGTAGAAGGCAAACCCTGGCAGTTATACAGTATGATATCTATTATATGTGCAACGCAGACTGCCATCCCTTGGTGCCATTAGCCCAACATGGTGAGACGCATGAGCTTAGGTCAGTGTCTACAATGCAAACAGCAATACCCAGGACCCATTATCCCTAATGGGCAGTATGCCAATTAGCAAACCCCACTGTAGCTAGCTAAATCTATGCATTTGTGCTTTTATAGCCAAGTGGGAAAATTAATCTTACCAACTCTCAACTTTTGGATCCATTGCCAATGGTCTGAGATGACCACTCAACCTAACTGCCCTGCCTGACATGCATTATTAGGTCAAAGTTTTGGGAACCACTGGTCAAACAATACAATTTATTAATTGATTATTTTAAACAACTTAAATATGACATTCAGCTGAAAACCTAAAGTATTACTTAATAATCAGCTGAGCTGTTGCGTTCATATTTCCAAATGGACCCAGTCATGCACGAATCTCATGTTTAACATCAGGAGAATTCAACACCAGGAATCCAGCCAAGTGTTTGTGCAGTCTCTTGTTGTATCAACACTATATTACTGGAATGCTGATCTGACTGATCTTCACATATGTACAATCAGACCTGGTAAACTGGTTTAGAACGCAACAGAGTGTCTGGTGTTCAGTTTACCCAAGTTTTCTTATGTTATTCTGTTGCTGTGCTTTCTTCTCTGACTTTCTGCACTTCAAAAATAAACAAGGCATATCTTACTGGCACTTACTGATGCACAATGGTCTGAGATGCTAGCCCATCACTATTGTTTGATCTGAGTGCTGATGATTCCTTCTGGCCATGTATGAGTGAGGAGTGGACATACATGGGGAAGAGGACATACACATGTGAATACACAGCAGTGTAATGGACTATTTAAAGTGACCAATTAACCGAACATATTCAAAATGTGTGAAAAAAACAGAGTACCCAGAGTTTTGTTGCTTTAAAATCATAGCCCTGAATTGGATTAACTGGGTATCAAAGTAAGTAAGCGAATGCTCCTAACCTAGCTGTCTTCTGAATTTTGATCCCATGATCAAATCCCACCTCTGCCAAGTTGCTACTGTTGGGTCCTTGAACAAGGCTCTTGGGCAACAATTGCTTGAACTGCAAAGCTGTTTCAGTTTTTCGTTGCCATTTTTAAGGTTGTCTGCTAAATAACTAAATGTAATGCAATTTCCACTTCAGGAGAGTCAAGTGTCTCCTGGAAGTGGATTTCAGCCAGGCAAGGCACCACACAGGCACAACTGGATGTGCCTGAGATAGATTCCACCATATATTATTGTATTTTACTCTTCTGTCCCATCCAGGGAACTCGTTTGCCACTCTCTGTAATAAGCATCTCAACCCTGATTGGGGTAAAATAGGGATAGAATCTGAATAAACCTAAAATTTAAAAATCCTTGACTAATACCAGCCTCATATGTCATTCCATCTGCTGTTTCAAAACAATCACAATTTTTCATTCAATTTGACGGTTTTTCTGGCTAGTCACAGTCTCGTATTTAAATTTCTTTTATTGACCATTTTGTGACATCATCCTTCTGACCTAATTTGCACACCAGCCTCTCTGTTTAGACCGCAGTGCTGATCTCCAGCCTCCTCAGATTCCGATCGCCAACTGACAAACAGTCTATTGAAGTTGAACAGAAAAGGGTTTTCTCAGTTACTTTGTATTAAATCCACTAAAAACCACATCCCTGCAAATGAAGCACGTGACTGCTGCGATACCAGTGTGCGTCATGTCCAGAAAGCAACCTCGATCACCTTCGATCAGTGCATGTGCATTTCACCATCAGGCTTGTTTCAGACCGACAACCTTCCTTTGTCCGACTTAATCCTGGCACGACACGATTAAAGGAAGAAAGAAAAAAAAAGCATCTGTAGCAGGGTTGTCAAGGAGACATGAGCTGGCACTAATTGCATATTCAAAAATATGCAGGCTCGCTACAAAAAAGGCCATTAGCTTCTGCAGAAAGATTTCTACATATAAAGAGAAGTTTATAAACTTGTGCCGTAAAAAACAAACTCAGATCAGAAATGATAAAGACCATGTTACAGAGTTGTCATATTGCATGAGGACCATTGTCATTTTGTCCTGAACCGTAAAACGAGCCATGGGAGTGATACAACTTAGTCGGTAAGATTTCAGTCATTTCACGCTGGTGCAAGTGGTTAGCGCTGTTGCCTCCTAGCTCCAGTGATCCCTGTCTGTGTGGAGTTTGCTTGTTTTCCACGTCTGCAAGGGTTTCCTCCAGACACTCATTTCCTCTCACATTCTAAAGGAATGCATTAACCCAGGCAGTGTATTCATTCAGTGATGGTGCCAAACCCAGATAAAATGTGCAGCAGGAAGAGTTTAAGCTTCCATTCAGGGCTTTAAAAGGTGATGAAAGGTGATTTCAAATTTTATGTTATTAGCTTTATGGATCTTGAGTGCGGCCAATCCTGCTCGCCTGTCAGCTCTCCAGCATATGGCAAACACTAAGTGGACGCAGTAATTGCCGTTTTTTTAAGTAGCGAGCCAAAACACCTTTGTATAAGCCATATGGTAACCAACCTATTACACTCACTTATCACTTTATTAGGTACAACTCCTTGTTTCTAAACTCGTCTTATCAGTTCCACTTACCACATAGATGTGCTTTGTGGTTCTACAAATATAGAATGTAGTCCAACTGTTTCTCTACATACTTTATTAAACCCATTTTTTTCTGTTCTCTAATTGTATGGACCCCCACAGCGCCACCACAGCTCAGGTACTGTTTAGGCAGTGAATCATACTTAGAACTGCAGTAACAAAGATGTGGTGGTTGTGGTGTTTTAGTGTCTTGAGCTGGAATGAATAGATCAGATACAACAGGATCACTATGCAAGTCATCCTTTAATACTTTATTTGGTGCTTAAGGCTGCCTACAGGATTCTTATGGGTGAACGTTTTTGGTAGGTGAACTATTTTCACCAGCATGCGCAGCAGCACTGCTGTGCCTGATCCACTCCTGCCAGGTCAACACACTATCGCTATGTCAGTGTTACTTCAGTGCTGAGAACGATCCACCACCTAAATAGTACCTGATCTGTGTTGGGCCTGTGGGGGTTCTGAACATTAAAAAAGAAACAGATTGACTATCTTTATATATCAATCAACAGATTAATTGTCTGTAATTGTAGAACTACAAGGTGCTTCTATGGTAAGTGAAACTGATAAAGTGGACAATATGTGTAGAAACAAGGAGGTGTGCCTAATTAAGTGGTTGGCTAGTGCATAGTGTATGTGTGATTTATAAAGGAAAGCCCAACAACATTGTGACCGCTCTCTCTCTCATTGAATCTCTTTCCACAATCCAATTGGGTTAGGAACGCGCATGAACACACTCACTCTCACTCACTTCGGGGCACTTTAGAGACCCAAAATTTACTAAGACCTAGAATATGGGAGAAAACTATCATACCTAGAGGGAACCCACACAGACAGGGGGTAAGTTGGGACTTGAACCTGAGTGTCTGGAGCTGTGAGGAGACAGCATTAACCATTGCACCACCGTGTCATCAGCACTGTGAACAGGAACATAAAATCCAATATACAGAGTACACAATCAGTCTCTCTGAAGAATATATGTCTTCTCCACGTGGTTGGCATTTTGAGATGAAGAATATTAATATTGGACAATTTTCAGGCAATGTATACAGATCAGTAACAGTCTTGACTTGCCTGAGCTACAACCACCAAACCCACCCTTTTCACTTTAGTTATCTCAAGAGCAACGCCTATTTTCCTACTCTGGACATGGCAAAAAAATCTGAACAAAGAAAAAAAAACAATACTTAAGGGTGTATATTAATAGAAATAGGCTTCTGTGTAGTTAAGAAGAATGACTAAAGTGTTATTTGCTACAAAGCACAAATAAAGCTACCAGTACTCATCTCCATTGCTCATTCATGCTGCACTATTACTAGCCAAAGCCATGTGAACTGCACCAAAATGGTGTGTGTCACCAGTCTGGTCTGGTCATTTAGCACAGCCAAACAAACTACAAAAGTCTAGCACGACTTTTGCAGAATTGTGATAAATAGGCGCAATTCTGATGTATTTAGTAAGAATAAATGTTTAATACTCCCACTTAGACAAAAAAAATATTTTTATATACTGTTGCTGATAAGGTTTGCTGACATTTCTTCACATTTTGGTGAGAAAATGAAATGTTTTCCCTACTTTAAAAGTTAAACTTAAATACATATGGATTTTAAATGCCCATGCTACTCTGAGTAAAGTATTCATGTGCGATATATATGTATAGGCATTTTCAACTGACTTACATTCTAGATAAGACCAACGTATTACATAAAAGTATAGGATGTAAGCTATGAAAAGTTTTCCCCTAATATCCACCGTCTATTCATGGGCATCCCTGGTCTGCTGTTGCTATGACAGATGCACACCCCTCGACTGGAGGAACTCAAACTTAGGAACACTGGTGAGACTGGGATAGACACATCAAAAGCAAGGAATGGACCTGCTGTGGAACAAACGCTCAGTAAATATGGGATGGGATCCACAAACAGACAGATGATGTGCACTCTGAACCAGGGTGACTCGGGTGATTTCCAGTGCTGAGCTTTCTTGGCTTGTATCCCACATGTTAATTCTCTAATTGTGCATCCTTTCTCGAAATGATCCCATACTCACTGGAGTTTAATTTGTTTTTCTACCCATCTTTTGCCTTGCCTTACTTCCATTCTTCCGAATCAAAAGTCTTGGTCTGTGGTAGCCCAAGCACACCAAGAGTGTTCTTGCACGACAATACCAATTCTCTCTGATTCCTAATTCTTAAGGTTCTATCATTTTGCTTTGCCGTTCAAAAGAAATCCACACACAGTGATTTTGCTGCCTCATCCCAAATTCCCTTGACAGGCAATCCCTTGTTTCCATCCCCAATGCAATAAGATTTTGCCACACTTTTGATTTTCACCTTCTGATCCATTTTGCAAAATTCTACACTATATAAACAAAAGTTTGTGTACACCCACGAAATTACATCCAAACATGGGTACTAGGGATTTCCACTAGAATTTGTAACATGACTTTGAGGTTGGTTTCTGATGTTAGAAAATGTTAGGCTCACTGTTGGCAACCCATTGTATTTTCAAAGTGTTTAATGGAGTTGAGATTAAGGTCCTGTGCAAGCCAGCCAAGATCCCAATCAAAGTTGGCAAACCATTTTCCTACAGACGTCGTTTAATGACAGGGCAAGCCACAAAGTTGATGAACTGACTTGTTGGATAAATATGTTAAATTGAGTCACTGGGGCATCCGTACAACACATTTTATTGCCACCCATTCTATGGAGAATCCATAAACGTATGTTTCATGTGTTACAAGTGAGTGTTGTTGATGGTGTCCACAAACTTTTATACAGTGGATCTCAATGTTCTTTACATGTTCTACACACCTCAGGAATCTCACCAACAGCTCATCATGGCATGAATTATGAGCAACAGGGTGATTCTACTAGTGGTTTTGGCTAAGAGCCTTTGCAACAATGTTGGTTAAAACAGTCAAGTGTAGAGTAAGTTTCCCAGGAGCATTCTGTCATTTATTGTAAAAGCAATCGCCAAAGAAATCAAAATGGCCTGTTCATCAGAAAACGAAACAAACAACCAAAAAAAAATCCACATTTAATCATTATACATCCTTCTCATGACTGATATAAAATTGTATTTATTTTGTCTCTCAAGTTACATTCTATTAAAAAAAATGTTAACTTAACAATAGCTTAAATAAGGACTGCATGATTTTTTTATCTGAAAAGAAAAAAAAAAGCTTTCCATATTTACTCACACGGGCAAACAAATCCTCACTAATATGACTCAGCATTATAATATTGCACATGGAGTGTGATATGATTCTGACTAAATGAAAAGCAGAAAACACACTGAATTAAAGATACTCTGAAGACGCAGTCCTCTTCCAAAGAAAAATAAAAAAGAGTGGCAAAAATTCTACACATCCTTTGTCCAAATCAATCAATTTCATTCGCCATGACATATTCAGAAAATTCAGAATCATATCACGTTAATGCACACTTATTTTGGTTGCATATTGTTAAGAAACCTTTGACAAGATATTGATGGGCTATAAGATTAAGCAAATTGTTGGACTTGATACACTATGAGGCATCACTTCGTGCAATGCAATAGTGAAATGGCATCACTATCACTGACTCTAGCTCCTACACCCAGGCCATCGGTAGAATACATAATAGGACACAGATCAGAACAGAACTTTAGAGTTAGTTATTCAGAGCTCAAAACAAGAGCTTTGTAGCATTCAAAATGTCTTTTTGTCATTTTAAATAGTACCAATAACCTTTAAATAGTCCTGCATAGAAAAATAAATTAAATAGGAAGTTAATTCTACCAATTGACAGATGACTGTGGTCATTTATTTCCTTTTTTTGGTCCGTTTTGACTTCCTTATCTTTTTCTCTTGAATCCATGTATGTCTTGATGAGATTGTTGACTTTGTAATTTACAAACTGCCTCACAAATACAAATAATGTGGACTTACAAAATAAATCAGATACGCTTACATGGCAAGCAGCTATGGAGATCCTTTTCTTGGGTTTATGAATGTCCTGTCATGTGCCGTTACCCAAAAACTTCAAGAGGAATCACGTTTCGTGAGAACAAATGTAAGTGGCTCCTTACAGAAACGGTTGACAGAATAATCCAACACGCAAGGCGTCGAAACTCCCGGTGCCTTTCCTTAATGAATCCACCGGTTTCAAGGCCCCCAAAAAGTATCAAATTAAAATCCAAATGGTGCGACTCCAAAATGTCTGTGCCCAGCATGCCAATCTTCCACTTCCACAGAACCCTAAAAATACTTACAACCAAAAACAACGAACAAGGGTCAATAAGCATTACACTTGTTCATGACCCGGCAATTTATTTAGAAATCAATCTCTGATCATTGAAAGAAAAGCAGTGTTATGATGGAACCCATTTCAATAGCAGCTAACTAGATTTATTTATAAGGTACTGTATATCCTCTCTATTACACTAAATACAATTCTTATACTCTATAATGGCATCATTTTGAAAAAATAAAGAGTGCTTTTAGTTAGAACACAGCCACCAATTATATCTTTGTGTAATGGATCTTGCGTCCACTGGTCATTAACATTTTCTCCACAAGGCACTTTTTATGTCATTAAGGAGCAAATGAGGATGAAAGGCCTACAATTTACTGAGGGCTGTCTGTTCTTCTAGTACTTGAAGGTAGTCAGGGGTCCCTTGAAATTTTGTTTTAAGTTCATAATACTCGCCTTTGCGCTGCTCAATGACTATTTTACTGTGGTTCCCCCCTATCAATGACTTTTTTGCTTTCTTGTCATGTGGTTTCTCGGGGTAACGGATCTCAAAGCCACTCACCCCTATACTGTTGAAATCCTTTTTGTTCTCCAAGTAGCTGTGGAGGAATAAGCTTGGTTCTCGTCCAGGTATGAACTCATCCAGCTCGTCGATGGTACTCAGTCGCTTCCTGGCGTCCAGCGTGAGAGAGTCCTTGTCGCTGTCTGCACTGTTTCGTATGAACATTTTCGGCCTCTGAGATTCGGCAAACTTGAACCCGGCATCAGCGTCTCTCATTCCGCAGGTGTGCGCTTTGCTCATGTGCTCAATGGTCTGTGGGATGAAGGTCTCTCCAGCCAGGTCATCCTTCTTGTTGCATTTGTGGGTGTGCCTCCGGAGCTGGAGCTGCATGGAGCCACACTCCTGGTTGCCTAGACCCTCTTGCCTCCCAGAGGGCTTTTTGTTCCGTCTCAGCACAAAGATCAGGAGGCAGAAGGCAACGAACACAGTGAGGATCAAGACCACCAGGATGCTCAGGATCATGATTGACAAGGGCACTGGCCCACCCGGAGGTGCCTTGCCAACTCCGGCTGGCGACATCGATGTGACCACGGGGGTTGCACTTGTCAGTATGAAAGGAGGCCTGGCTATGAGCTTAGGACACATGATCTCATTTTTCAGTTCCCTCAGCTCAACATTCGCAAATTGCACGGGCGAAGCACATCTGACCTCCTTGGCAGCCACCCCCTCATTCAGCTTCTCCAGCCACAGTTTTAAAGCCACTAAATCGCAAGAGCATTCCCAAGGATTGCCTTCCAGATCTATCTGAGTGAGTGACTTCAGCTGGTCCAGCACGCCACTCACAGGCAAATTCATGAAATGATTGTTCTTCAGATTGAGTCGAGCGAGAGGCACACCAGCAAATATGTATGCGGGCAGACTTCTAAGCACATTGTTGTTTAGATACAAGAGCTGCAAATTTGGCATGGAGTCAAATGTCCCTGCTAGGACTTCCTTGATGGCATTGTATTCCAAATACAAGTACTGGAGGTTACTGAGGCCGAGGAACATTTCAGGGTGAAGCTGCTCCAGCTGATTGCCATTAAGGTAGAGCCTGCGGAGATTGGTCAGATTTCCAAACACACCCTTCTGGACCGTGGATATTTGATTACTGCCCAGGTGTAAGAGATCTAATCCTTCAAAGCCTTGGAAGTCAATGGAGCTGATATGTCTAATGTAATTACCACTGAGGTGCAATTTCTTGGCGTTCGGAGGTCTGGGAATAAGATCAGCCAGACTCTGGATGTTTCTTTCCTGGCAGCTCACGCTTATTCCAAAATCAGATGGGTGGGCTTTGCAAGTGCAGGGCTGGGGACAGGACAAGGGAGGGACTCTGGTTTGGTAGGAGACAATTTGTCCATTTTTACCAGCTGGAATTCCAGCAACAATACCATTCCCATAGATTTTGGAGGGGTTTGTGGCTTTTGGTGCTTTGGTTACTAAAGGTGCTATGGTGGACGGTGAAAGGTTTGATGTGGTATGACCAGCCTCTGGCTGGGATGGCAGCAGTTTCACATCAAAATCACTGCCAGCTCCCAGAGGGCAGAGTTCTTGTTTAGTGGTTTCCTTCAACAGCCGACCATACAGGTCACTAGGAGTCTCACAAATGGCCTCGCCTATAAAAATGTTATAGGGCATATTCTCTAGCCAAGCTTTCAGGGGTAACAAATCACACGTGCAATTCCATGGGTTGTCATCCAGTTGCAGCTCCACAATCCTTCCGATGTGCTCCAGAACGCCAATGTATGGGAGCTTTTGTATCCTGTTTCCTCGTATATCCAAGTGCGTAAGTGAAGCAAAGCGGAATATATTCTCTGGTAGGGTCTGTATGAGATTATCATTTAGAATTACAACCTTCAGCTTATGCAGTTTGTTGAAGGCTCCCTTCTCAATAAACTTAATTAAATTGTAGTCAGCCTGAAGATATTCCAAGTTTTCAATCCCCTTAAACGTGTCGGCCCGGAGTTCCTTCAGCTCGTTGTTATTTAAGTGCAACTGTTTTAATGCACCGAGTCCCATGAAGGCTCCTCCCTCGATGTTCTGCAGCTTGTTGTTCCCCAGGTGAAGTGAGACGGCGTGCGTGAAATTGACAAAAGTGTTGGGGTACAAAATGTACAGGAGGTTTTTCTGAAAATTCAGATGGTAGAGGCTGGACGGCGGTGGGAGCAGCTGCGTCGGCCTGTACACAGTTATTTTCTCGCAGTTCACATAGAGGACATTCTCGATGGACATGCAAGAGCAGGCGCTGCAGGTCTCAGCCGAGAGTTCGGACTCGGAGTCAGAAAATGCACTCGGTAGGGAAAAGGCCAAGAAAACGAGCAGCAGCATTTTGCCTTTTAATAATCCCCCAGAAAACCATTTAGCAACCTTTAGGGGAGGGCGAGAACAAACACACAATCAAAACATGCAGTTTTAAACAGCATGAGAATTCAGCAGTGCAGTCTGATGCATTTATGTGTGGATTGACTATTAAAACTGTTAAAATTATGTGATTTGGACACTGGTATGCTGGTCGTCCAGCTTTATCAGCAAGACCAGTAAGACAATTCGAGTTCCTGAGTTCTTCAGTTAAACCAGTACCAGACCAGTATTAACAACTTGGAGCAGCATGGAACTCATATGGTCTTGACCAGCATATCACAATCCAAAACAAGATATGCTGGTATTTGATAATAACAATAATAATAATAATAATAATAATAATAATAATAAATTGCAATAAAACTTTAAGTGTCACATTACTTGAATATGCTATATATGCACATATTGGTCAAAAAATAAATATGACACAATAAAAGTAAATGTATCTTAAACGCACTCCCTATACTGTGTTTTCACAGTGAGCTAGGAGAGCATTTCATTTCGGAGTAACCCTCTCGCCCATGCACGGCGTAGCGGCGATTTTAGGTTACCTATAATATAATTACCTAAAATAACCGAAAACTCACCCGCAGCGTCGAAATATCGCCTTCTGTTCGGATGACACCGCACTTTGGTCGGGACTCTGGTTGTTTTGCCCATTCAGGCTATAATTTCAGCCTTGGCGTGTCTTCCAGTAAAGCTCCACTTGCCCTGGATGGACATTTCACCGTTAATCCGTAAAACGGGTGAACTCTGGAGGGACATGACACAAACCCCCGGATACCGGAGTCACCCGAAAAGTCAGCGCGAAAGTGAAGCAAGGCAAAGCGCTGCGTTCAATCGGCTGGCAAAACCGCACCGGCATTCTTAGGTTCGGGCGCAAAAGGTGTTTGGTGTTTTTTTTTTCTTAGTGAGGAAATGATAATCCCAAATCCATTCAGAGATCACTATACGAGTTTGTTTCCCGTCCACACAATTCTGCAGTGTCTTAAAATGAGCTCTGGTCCCTTCTAAGCACGGTGCGCTCGGATGCGAGGGCGAAACCGAGCTGCGAGAAACGGTGCGCTCCCATATTGAGCCGAAGCGGACAATTAATAATTCAGTTTTAGTCCCCGTGCAGTTCGGCAAGAAGCCAAAAAAAAAAATCCCAGATCTCTTCAAGGTACCGCTTGTGAAACGGCTTATTCTTGCTCTTGGTGCAGACTTCGGTGAAGTAAAGACGCCAGTGTGAATGCGTGTCGGAGAGCGACTATTCCACACAGCGGTGCTTTTGCGCAAGGAGAGAAGAGGATGGAGGAGAGGGGGGAATGCAGAGATGGAGAGATGTGAAGGAGGGGGAGAGCAAGAGGCTGGCGGGGGCAGGTGGGGAGGGGGGCTATAGTTGGACCAGCGTTGGATAAAGAAGCCAGATTGAACTTCTCACTCCTCCAAACATTAAACGCGCTTTATCTTTAGTGAACACGCGTTTCTTTGGAGAAAAAAAGACCATTTGCGGAGGGTTTATTTATTATTGTTTTGTTTTAGAACTACGGCTGATTTTACCAGGGATCACTTGACTCCTCATCTCTATACCGTTCTCCTCCGGAAGCAGACCCTAATTAGGCTGTGACTCTAGATTAATACTAATCAACCTGTAGATCTTGGTCTCCACGCGTTCAAACGAAAAATGCATATGATCACAATGCCCAAGTTGTATAAAGGTACATAATAAATTAAATTAAACATTTAGCACAAAAAAAGAAAGCGTTGTGATCCTTTACTTTGCAGCAACGTGGGAGGAAATATAAAAGAGAAAGCCTAAATGGCGCCCCCTTCTGGAACAAAAGTGAACTCGTATTAGGATGACTCATGCTATCATACAGTGGTGTTCGTGTTTGCTCTCCACACGGTAATTTTGCATACCAACGTTTCATTCAGCCCCAGGACACATAGCGTTCTCTTAACAACATAGCAAACAAGTACACCCATAAACACATACGGAAATAAGAAGATCAAACCTCTTAGACAATGATAACAGAAATAACCTTTGTTATGTCCTGGTCATGGGCTACTTGTTGTCTCATTTTATGTGCATGAGCTATTTCATTTGAAAAATGTTATTTTAGTTTTCATTTAATCTCCTCTCAGCTCTGTAGCAAAACTGTTGTGTAATTATAAGCCAGGCGATATATGCATCAGGAATACACATTTTTTTCTTCCCTGAATGAATAACAAACTCACAACAATGCATAACAATTATGCGATTTATTATGCTAATTCATCCGGCCTAAGGATTGTTTTGTGTAAATATTTGTTGATTTTTCTAAATAATAAAAAAGATGTGTTTTATTGAATGCTTAGCTATCCTTCCAGATGACCACTTAAATAGTTTTAATTGGTTTATTAATTTAAATGTTATGTATAGACAACAATATTATTTTTAAGAAACAAACATACAAACAAAAAATAAATATGCTGTAATGATTTAGTAATAATATTTCCTCTTATTGTTGTTAACAATAAAACTTTCGTAAAACAAGTATGATGCTATATAATAATATTGATAACAACTACTAATTCGTATTATTATTACAGTTGTTATTATTATTATTATTATTATTATTATTATTATTATTATTATTATTATTGCTGTTGTTATTTAAAGTGTTTATTAAACATTATTAAACTGTTATTAAACATTCATGAAATATAAAGCAATAATAATAAAATAAGAAACAATTGCAATGATTTTTATTATTAAACACTCAACACTAGAATAACAGTATAATAAAAGTAATATTTATTTAATACAAATGTAATGTGATTTAAAAAAAGTGATTAAAGTCATGTTCCAGAACTTGACATTCCCAGTGCATTACTGGGCTGGACAGTTGTGTCCTAAACTCTGAATGTTGATGTTAAATGTAATGCCAGAAGGCTGGAAGGCACAGTTAGAACCTAAACCTATGTCCCTGAGCATACTAGTCCTCTGTGCCAACCGGATGCCTATACAGTGCCTTGCGAAAGTATTCACCCCCCTTTACATTTTTCACATTTTGTTACCTCACAACCTGGAATTC
>JAYJMA010000003.1:8029337-8056268 GCA_036873895.1 Parotocinclus cabessadecuia
TCTCTCTCTCTCTCTCTCTCTCTCTCTCTCTCTCTCTCTCTCTCTCACACACACACACACACACACACACACAAACAAACACACAAACACACAAACAAACACACAAACAAACACACACACACACAAACAAACACACACACACACACAAACAAACACACACACACACAAACAAACACACACACACACGTTGCTCCACGTAAATCTAACAAAGCAAACTTGAGACATCAAACATCAAACGTGTAGATCAGACTGTTACTTTAAGATTCAAAAACAGTATCAAATTCAACGTTATTCAAATTTTCATAGCTTGTACCCTTTATTCTGGTTAAGGTAATAGTATGTGTGAGACTGTAGTACCATCTTTGGAGAGTCGACCTTTGTCCAACTGTTGTCTAGAGATAAATTCAGAGGGGATTTCATCCTGCTCCTTGTCACTCTCCTCCTGTTTGGAGCTGTGTGTGCTCGGGTACATCTTCCCAAAACCTCTGCCTTCATCTTCCCCTGCGTAGTCAAACAAAAATAACAATCAATTCAAAATTAAATACTGGCATGCTTGCACATATTCATCTTTCGAGAAGTACTTTCCATGAACATAATGATTTCTGTGCCTACAGAAATATCCCACATCTTACCTCATGAACCAAAAGTAAACCTCTTTAAAATTTCAATTTTTTTTTAAAAATACCTTTTTGTTTTGTGAGTACTCACGTTTTTGAGTACAAATGTCAAAATGTTGCTGTACCCGTTGGGACATTTGTTCCTCAAAAGGATAGGCAGATATTAACACATGGACAGTTTCTCCAAAAATAAGCATAGGCTAGAATTAAAGAAAGCTAATTGTGGTTCATTCATTTTCTGTGGAGTTTTGTGCTGTAGCACAAACTTACTTCTTTTCTATAAAATATTTACCATCATCATCCTGGAAAACATTCAAACAAAAAATGAAGTATAATGCATGATCAACAGCATAAATCGCAAAAAAAAATGTTAACATTAACCTTAGAATATTAAAATATATTATTATGTTTGCTGTTTTATCATTTCAAATGAAAAGTCTGCTCTGCATGCTGGAGGACACACAATCTACTCTATTACTCACACACATTTGCAGATCCTAGATCAAATAAATGAAACATTTTAAAATAAGATGAAGCATTTAGACTTTTTACCCCACCCCAGGAGCTGTGTAGAGTTTCAGACAAATCTGATCTTTTCAAGCAGTGTCCAAAAGGTGTCCAAAGAAACTCCAGAAAGGTCCAACAACTTTGTGACTACAGCATCACAAATTGTAACAAGTCAGAATAAAGAATCGTCTGTTTTGTTTTTCTATATAAATAAAGGTACTAAGGCTTAAATTTTTTTTTCATTAATTATGCTGTGTGAAATATGTTAATATGTTTATATATGATACACATGGGAATAAGAAAGGAAAAGGCCATAGCTGCTTTACTGTGACAGTGATACCCAGAGACCATGGCTTCTGGACTAGGCCTAAATAATAGACGTGACAACCTCTTTAATGGGAGTTAAGGAAGCAAGCAGCCGAAACTACTTTGAGACTAAGCAAGACAGATGCCACAGCTTCTAAACTGGAACTAAGAATGCCAGAGGCCAATATTTCAGTAATTAGGACCAAGCAAGGTAGAGGTAAGGCAGTGCTACTACTATTAAGAAAGTGAGATGCCTTTGCTTCTTTACTAGGACCAAGTAATAAACAGGTCATTAAAAAACCAGAGCTTACTGGAACTAACAAGCAGGCCATGCCTCCTTCACAGAATTATATTATTGATACAGAGACGCTAGGATCCCTACAGGTGAGAGACAATTTGGAACTCATACAGGCTAAATAAGTCATGTAACGTGATGTGTGCTGACAGAAGCAGTGGGAGGTTGGGAGGCTATAAGCAAAAAGCTAAGGAGAAATTATGAAGAGAATCAGCTCAGTAAAAATCCTCCTGAAACTTATAAAAAACATCCAGTGTGTGTTTATGAGTTGGAGCATGGAACGTGGTGATAAATCCCCCCCAAAGGAAAGTACACCTAGATACACTCACTTCTGATCCAAATAATCCTGCTCTTATCCTTCTCTTTTCAAACTACACTATTTATCGGTACAAAACAACAAAAAGGCAAAATGCTCACCACTGAGTTTATCTTCTTTATGCTGGTAACAAAGCTGTTTATGAGATGGTTTTCACATCTCTTTCTCACACACACACGCTCACGCACGCACACAAACATTCTCTCTCAAAAACTCACACATACAAACAAACAAACACACAAACCCACAAAGATACACAGACACAAACAAACACTCTCACACATACAACTCTTTGGTAGAATGCTTATAATACCAGAAAAAAAACGATTTTTTTTTTTTCAATCTGAGGGGGCTCAAAAAATAAATAAAGCTACAAATAAATTAAATATTTATGAGCAAACAACATTCAAGCATTAAAATCAAAACATCTAGAACATGAAGGGCATAAAGTGAAATACGAAATCATTCATTACATCCCAATTAGTGCACTAAATTCAGCATGATTAATGACTCATGTCCAAACAAATGCATGCTGTCAGCCGAGTATCCGCTTTGGATTTAGCCAGAGACTTACGTTCTTCCTGCTCCGCTGTTTTTATCTCCTGGGACCTGTTGGGTGTCTCAGCTGGTATATGCAACTCAATCCTTTTGAGGCCAACACTGAGCGGCTGCTCAAACACATCAGACGGCTGCAGGGTTGTGCCTGGGGCGCTAATGGAGGAAAAGATGTGTATTTAAATACAGGCATTTAGAAGAGTTTTCAATAGGAAGAATTGCAACGATTATCTAATGTCTTCAATGTTGTGCTTGTGTGTGAGTATATTATTAGCCTTATAACATTCACATCAAAAGTCAGAATCCATCCAAATGTATTTGAGCAGATCTACTTCATACTGGAGCTAGAAGACCAGGTAGTCAACAAGTAAGGGAAGCTTTTAACGATCAATTAATCATCACACAATATTTACATTTATGGCATTTTGCAGACGCCCTTATCCAGAGCGACTTACAACTCATACTGTCATGCAATTCAAGCAATGGTGGGTTAAGAGTCTTGCTTAAGGATTCAACTGTGGAAGCTTGGCAAAGGTGGGATTTGAACCCTGGACCATCAGGTCAAACCTGCTGTTACCAACACAACATAATTATTACACCCATTATTAATTACGCTATTACTAATCTTATAATTGAGATGGTAATATAAACTACACAATCTTGGACTCTTTGCCTTTGTTAGTTTTGTCAGATTTTACATATTTAGCAGGTGATGGTGTTTTATTTCACTGCTTATTTCACTAATGCATGTATAGCAAACAGCTCGAGCAGAAGAGCAGCCACACTGAAGGCATTGCTGTGTCCAAAATAAAAATCCCTTATCCATATCTCTCAATAGTATCCCTACGTCTTCAGTAGTAATGTGCATCTCTAGTGGAAAACACATTTTCTGAAGTTGAACTCAATATATAAAAAAACACTGCCATTTAAGTACTAAGTAAGTAATATTAACATGGAAAAAAAGAAGTGCATAAGAATGCCCTGTATGCCAAGTAGGTCAACAGTCAGCAGCAGCATCCTAAGGCATCTCCATTATGCCTGTATTATGCCTGTATGAGATGCCTGACCTTGTCAAAATTTATCTCTGAGTCGACTTTGCCATCATTTGCTGTTAGAACACACAAGCAAACTAATTCACTAAAGAGTACCACTGAAAAAAAGGTTTATGAAAATCATTTTAAGTTTGTTTATGTTATCAGATTAATGGATAGCAACTTCAGGTAATATCCACCATCAACTACCAGAATGGGGAGAAATGTAGTTTCAGTGATTTGCTCATCATGCCAGATGGCTGGCTGGACTATTTCTTAAAACTGCTGATCTTACAACAGCTTTCTACTTTACTCAGAATGGTGCAATAGAGAAAGAATATCCAGCGAGTGCCATCATCTTGGATGGAAAAAAATTATTAAATAGGGAGTCAAAGAAAATGGCCAGATTGGTTTAATTTGACAGAAAGGATATACCAACTCATCTACAGCTAGGCATTTAGCACATTCCCTTATCCAGAGCAACTTACAACTCATACAATCTTAGCAATTACAACTGTTACAATCCAAACGATTATGGATTAAGGGACATGCTCAATGACACAACAAAAGCATCTTGGCTAAAGTGGGATTTGAACCCTGGAACTTCTGGCCCACTGTCACATTATAAAACCTTGAGGAAGAGGGCTACAACAGGTGAAGACAACTCCAGGTTACAATTCTATAAGCCAAGAACAGAATGCTAAAGCTACAGTGGATAAGGACTTACAAAAACTAGACAGTTGTAGAGTGCAAGAAATATAGCCTACACTCATGATGGCATGATGTCTATATAAGCACACAGATTGTGGGGTCAGACGTTTGTGCCATCAGGTACAGCTTGACTCCATGGACACAACAGTGAGAACAGTCCAGGCTAGAGGAGGGGAAATATTTTTTTACGTATGTTCACATCTATTAATACTAATCAGTCATTGCTTGAATGTCACAGCCTATTTGCATATAGTTGCTGACCACATGCACCTCTTCATGACCACAAATTCTTTTTAATGTTCAGCATGATAATGCACCAAGTCTCATATGTCGTTAGGTCAACAGAATGAAAATAAACAGTGTACTTCAGCAGCTCTTTCAGTCTCTAAACCTTAATCCAGTGTAACAGCTTCGGGATGCAGGAGAACAGAAGGTTTGCAGTGGGAAAGTGCATTTCTGCAAAAATTGTGTGATGCAATCAAATCACCCTGGACAAGAATCTCATACAAACACTTCCAAGATCTTGTGGAATCCAGGACATGAAGAACTGAAGCTGTTTTGATAGAAATTCCTATTAAAGTGCTCATGGATACCTGTTGCTCACAAAAATTATATGATACTTCAAAATGAATATGAAGCTATTATTGTAGTTTATTAAACAAGATCATCAGAAAAGCAAATGAAAAGTCAATTATGCAAATGAGAGGCAAACTTAATTATTGTGATCGGGTAGCAAGTGATATATTCATGGGGGTGAACAGAAGCATTTTAAACTGGATGAAAGTACCACACATTGACTGTTCAGTAGGGTGTATGATCAGGCAAGACTACCAAAACACCCTGACAGTGACAGGATCAGATTGTCCAGCAGTTCTTATGAGATCTTCTACTACTCTTGCTCCAGGGCAACGTCCAGCTTAATAAGTGTTGTTGGGGATGGGTATTGGACAGTTTGCCAGAAATCTTCCCAGTACATCCCAAGCATATTCAATTCAATGCAAAGGCCATACGCAGTCAAACACGACAGAGCTGATATTACATGATCTGGGTGCATATCTGTTATCCATTGGTAGCAAGAAACTGTCCCAGCAACCCAGCAATTGCTGTGTCTGCTCCTTATTAAGAGTCAATTATCGTTAATCCCTTGCTCCTGTTCATCACTTTGAATTTATTTTGAAATATTCTCTAATTGTTGTGAGAATTGTACATATATTGCAATCAGATACGTCATAACTCAGTGGTGCTCTTCAGATAGAAGCTTCAGCTTCTGCATTAATAGGGGCACCACTATCTCACAGCTGGACGGTAAACAGCTTTTCCACAGGTTGTCACGAAACTGAAAAATCAGATTACTGACTGACTCATGTGGAGGTTTCCCACCATCAGATTACTGAAATCCATGTAACTTCGGTGATCAGATTAAGGGCAAAATCTGATTTCTTTCTGTTATCTGATGATTCAGTGCATGTACTAAATCCGCTATATAACACTTGAGGTGAGTGTGTGATGATAGGCTTGCAGATTGTATCAGCTGTAAACTTTGTATTTTTGAACAACTAAATATAGAAGAAGGAGAGATGCCACTACTTTCAGCTAAGAACAAGCAACTAAAGCTAAAATTATCATGTGCTCACAAACACCATACAGGCCTTTTTATTCTTTTAAAGGCTGGTACCTGTTTACATCTGATAGTCACTACACTGCATTATTGTCCCCAATACCTCCGGCTAATATGAACTCATGTTGATAGTAACATTAGAGATGAATGATCAAATTGTAGTGGTAGACATAAAGCAGTATTAAAATTAATTCTGAGGGCAATGCTTATTTGGAAGCTAGAGAGCTGCAAATGCTTAGTTACCCTATTTTGAGTCTTATCTAAATCTGATGTCAAACACAACAGCTAATTTGTGTGTAAGATGTGTAGGTATACACTCACCAGCCATTAGGGTGCACCTTGCTGGTATCCTGTTGGACCCCATTTTGCATTCACTTAATTGCCTTATTTACTATTTGCACAGATTCAACAACAACTTTTGGTTCACATAAACAACACGGAGTAACGCAGTTGTGTACTGCAGTTTTGTTTGCTACAAACTCCCATTCAACCACATCGCAAATGTGCTTTATGAAATGAGAATTGGAGACTGTAGAGGTCAGATGAAGTGAAATGCAGTGAAGTCCTTGTCATGTCCAAACCAGAGACGATGTGAGCTTTGTGACAAGCCAAGTAGAAGCTGGGTAAATTATGATCATCTGAATGTTGCAGAAATCAAGACTCAACAGAACAGGAAACATTTATCCAATCATCTGGTGGTAAAGTTGTGAACAAATGCAAATTTTAGCCTTAGTTGCCTGTTCTTAGCTGAAAGGAGTGGCACCCGGTGAGGCCTTCTGCTGCTGTAGCCCATCTGCTTCGGTGTTCTATGTGCACAGATTCTGACCATTCTCTCCTGACATCAACACGACATTTTTACCCATATATTTTCTCTTTGTCGGACCGTACTCTATAAACCTTAGTCATTGCTTGGCATTAAAATCCCAAGAGATATGCAACTTCTGAAATACTCCAGCCCGTGTAGCATAATCATGCCACATTCAAACTCACTTAAATCACCTTACTTAATCATTATATTGCTCGGTTTGAAATTCAGCAGGTCGTCTTGACCATGTCTACATGCCAAAATGCCAAAGTTTCTGCCATGTGACTCTAAATAGATGTTTGTGCTAATGAGCAGTTTAACATGTGTATCTAATAAAGTAGCTAATGATTGCATTTCTGTATATGATTTAGAAATTTAGGGCACATTGGAGCCAGGATGGGCACAAAATGGGTTTATAACATTCATGTGTTTTTATACTCTTAAGTCAGTAGAACATAAATAGGATAGAATTTAGGAAAGCAAATAAAATATGCAATAAAGCAATAAAAAGCCAAAAAAGTTGTTCAATTATGCAAATGAGATGCAAGCTCATTATGGGGATTGAGTAGCAAGTGAGATATTTATGGGGGTGAACAGAAAAGCATGTCAACCTGGACAGGAGTGCCACACATTGACTGTTCAGTAGCCTGTATGGTCAACCAAGACACAAACACACTGACAGTGATGGTGCATGGCCAGGATCAGATTGTCTAGCAGTTCTTGCGGGATCTTCTTGGTATTAATTTTGAAATATTCCCTAATTTTTGTGAGCAGTGTACATCAAGTGTCTCAGATAAATGTAATTCTCTGAAAATTGATGGTATTTACTAATTTTGGATGGGAAACTGACAGGTGATAACTTTCATTATCAATCTCATTCCAGCAACCAAAATTACTTTCTCCTTGGGAAAGATAGATGTTACATGTCAAAATTAAGTAAAGTACTATTTATAAGAATTAATAGGCTAAACAGACAGAAGTTAAATAGAATAATAAAATGGTGAACATAATAAAATCCAAAATATAAGCTGGGTCAGTGACACACTGAAAGTGTGAATTGTAATATAATACTGAATTGTAATATAATACCAATAAACTACACACAAACAAAACCTTCATTAAACCTTTAAAATCCATAGTGAGACACAAACATTGAGGCTTGTCTTAAGATTTTGATTATGATTAACTTATGTTCCATTAATAATGTTTTAAAATCTTCTGTCTGGCAGATATACATTTAATCAAGCAATGTAAAGTAATTAAAGAAATATAGTCTTTGTGAGTACAGCCAAAGTGTTTTTTGGAAACCCATTTTTTTGCCAACTCTATCTTATATCCATATACATTTCTACTACGCCTTGAATAGATCTGTATAAAGATCCTTGTAATAGCACGTTTCCAAAAACTGCACCATAACAGTGACTCATATTTACAAATGAAAATATATGGCACTATTGAACTGCTCACAAATCAAATGCAAAAAGTCCTGTGCTTTGTAAGGCTATCATTTCTTTATCTGGTATCAAAAAGATAATATGCAATATAACTGCAACTAGGGTGTGAGAGTTGGAGCATGAAATGACCCAAAAATAAACATTGCCAGTATTTGTAAAACAATGGTTTCCCGGATGCCATACCTGTGGGATTCCAGTTTTGGGGTGAAAAGAAGATCTTTCAGCTTGGGTTTCTTTCTCCTGGAAACTGCCTTTGATCTCAGAGGTCTTTTGCAGGGCTGGTTAACGAGCCCCATCAGCCTAATCATTCTGTTTGGAGGGCAGCAGCAAGACCAGAGCAACTGATTAAACATTTATGTTGTTTGAAACAGACATAAAAACAAGATGGAGAGAAAAAAAAACAATGTTTTCTAGAGTGCCATGCTTCACTGGACACCAGGTAAGCCATAATTTATGGAGCCCTTGGATAAAACAAGGTTCAGAGACAAATTAGCCCGTAGTCTCCCACTCACGCACACACCTTCGCAAACTTTCTATTGACATAATGATAACTTTAGCTAATTAAAACTACACCTTCATAACCTAACACAGATCACTGTCACTGCTGGATTAAAAATAGTTAACTGACCAAAAATGTCCAGCCACCTGTAGGTAGGATGAATTACAGATGACAAGCACAAACTGTTCTGCAACAGATGAACTGCTGTCTCAGAGATTACATTTACAAGTTGGGAGCAATATTAGTAGATGTGTCTAATAGAGTGCAAAGCGAGTGAACACAATGTTTAAAAACTCCAGCAGCACTGCTATACTTGACCTACTCCTACCAGCTAAACACATACTAACTCGTCCCCACATCAGTATCACTGCAGTGCTTGGAATAACCCATGTACCTATACCTGATATGGTGTTCTTGAGTAAAGAGTAAATAGGGCAGAGTAAATAGTGAGTAAAAGTATGTAGAGCACCAGATGGACTATAAAAATACATAATGATACATAATAATAAAAGGTTGTGAAAACCATTGTATTCTAGACCTATTCATTACAGAACTGAAGACAAATGTGATTTTACTAGATCAATTTGACAGACCTCTCTTTCTCTTCATCATCTTCACTCTCATACTCTGATTCCTCGTTTTCATCACTGTCACCCGCAGGCAGTGGGGGATTCTCAGGGGGCAACGTGGGGGGCAAGGGAACTATGAGACGCTGTGGGCCGTAGGTCATTTCAAACTGAAATAGCAAAAAATTACCCAATTCATCATCATAGATTGGCATGCTTTTTTTTACAAAAGAAAAATTATCCTGTTTAGATAGTAGCATATTATTATGTGTCCAGTTCTTTACATGATAGCTCAATTAAAGTTTAAGAAAAGACTTTAAAAGGTGACTCTTATTGAAAGCTCATTTTGTTACCACAGTACAGACTTTCCTGGCCAAATATATAATGTCATGTGTCTGCTGGCTAACCGTTGGCGGAGGGGCTGTTATGGGTCCAAATGGACATGGCAGGTTCATCTTATTCATCAAGTGAAGAACCTACAGAAGATCGAGTTCAAACGATGAGTATTATAAAAGGACACCAGACGTTCATATGTGCCTTTATACACCTTCTCATATGTGTGTCTCAGACAATAACTGGGACCTGGGCTCCATATGGCGCCACGTGTGGAATTGCTGTCCCAGAAGGCCTCTAAAGTGCACTAGCATCACCATGTGGGCAGATGGAGAACTACAGATAACTTGTTCCTTACCGTCAACTCACCTTCTGCATAACAGCAATACAAATTCATTTATAAACCCCAATTGTGTCTTCTTTATATATCTACTACATTTAGGAATGAATTTGTGTGTGCATACTCATGCCCAGTATAAGCAGTAAGAACTGTTAGCACTTACCTGCACATAAAACTTAGGAACACTTAGCAGTGTATGTGTGATGTTTGTCACGACTGCACTCGAAGGAGGAGGGTATAAATATTTTAGCGTTGGATTCGCTTGGAATTTCAACCTGCACAGGCATAGGTACAATCAGGGTGAGAAACACTGCCAGACAGAGAGGGGTGAGGTGGTGTGGAACGTTCCCTAAAATAAAATACTTGCCTAAATAAACCAGCCATTAATTAAGCTGAGCATGCGACACAGATAAGTGTAAAAACAGCTATTCAAATGTCACAGTCACATCAGCTTTAGTTAGTCACAGTTTATAAACAGCATGGTATCAAAACAGCACATAAGAACAAATTAAGATTGCTCCAATGTATCCGTCCATAAACAATTATTACTACACTGCTGACAAAAATTTGTGGATGTTTCATTCAGGGATCTTTCATGTTAAAATATTACAACTATAATTTTGCTCAACAATGAACTAAATCATGGCAAAAAAATAAAAACTTAAATAGCCTGAATATAATTTATGAGCATATGTAAATTGAATGCACTGTTCTTCAAATTTGACATTCATTAACATGAGATTATTTAATGAGTAATGCATGGGTAAAAAGTAAAATACATAATTTTCAGATTGTCCACATAAATGTGTTATTATTGCTTCTACATGCATGAGAAAAAAAATACATAAAAATAAATACATTTTGTACTTGTTTTCCTCATTCAAGAATTAATAAATGAACAAACACAGGAATTTACACAATTATTGAAATAGTTAAGAAGCAATGGCTTTTGTATTCGTGTATATGCATAAACCCAACCCAACCCAACATACCATAGCATCATATTAATCATAACATTTCTATAGGATTATGGCCAGGACTTTAAAATATCCATTCATACATTTCAGTCTTATTAACCACTCTTGGTTAGAATGACTTGTGTGCTTATTGTTATTGTCTAAAATTAATTGCTAACCCTAAAGGTTCACATATTCCACAGAGTTATATACAAGTATATAATGTTTATATAATACATATAATAGTACGTAATGTGTGTGTCATATGTTTAGTTGACTTCAGTTTATCTAAGTCAGGACACAATGTACATTTATGCAAAAATATGGAAAAGTCTAAAGGTTTTACAAACTTTCAAGCACTTCTGTAGGAAAGCTACAAAGTGTGTCAAAAAGCAGTGGGATTACATTGTTTTGGGGAGCACCACTAATCAAATGGTACGTTTTGTAAATTTTCTAAATAAAAAGTAGGGGTCATATTAAATATGATATTTCAGGCCTATTAACTAGTTAATAATTAATAGTTAATTAATTAATTAATTAATCTCTGAGACCCTGAGTGAGTTGCCATTAAATTAAATGCAACCATTAAATGCATGTCTTGTTTCTGCAGTTATCTGATTATTCAAGTGTCAAGTATACATATCTCTTCATACTATATCATACTCTTATCTGGAATAAAATTAACAAATGTTATTAAGAAAGCCTCAGTAACTGGATTACTCAAAGCATGTTATGTATTACTCATTCGACTGCCAAGTCCACCCGTTTAAAAAAAAAAAAAAAAAAAAAAAAAAAAAAAAAAAAAAAAAAAAAAAAAAAAAAAACTTATCTTTACTTGGCCACAATTGGAAGCAAACATCTGAAACCCAGAATATACTCAAGAAAATTACTAATTTGATTATTTAATACTATATTTTAAATTTTATATCACATGAGATTTTTGGCTAGAAATTCAATTACTGCCTGAATCATGTTAACCTGTAGGTTTCCCCATTATCTAATTACTCAAGTACATATATTTAGTCTGTTACTGGACTACTGACAAAATCTGATTTTCTGCAGTTAGCAGGTTATTAAGTGCACGTAAACCCACTCCTTGTGAAAACACTATTGGATCACTGGAACAGGCAAACATTTTCACTTCAAAGGTTTTATTTTCTTTGCTTTCTTTTTCTCCATTTTTCTTAAAATACTATCAAATTGATGAGAATGAAAAGGTTTACAGATGCTTAAAAATGCTTATAGGCTCGGCTTTTAATGAAGAAAGTAGCAATACATGTAATTTGCCCAGTGGTGTCCAAAAGTCTGTAGAATCTAGAACAGTTCATTAATCATTCTTTGTGTTCTTCATTCTTTAGATAAACTCCAGAGTTTACACAAAATGTTAACAAAACACAAATGTTCAATGTACTTCTACAAAAATAAATAAATAAATAAGCAGAGGTGTGAGCTGTGAGAGTGATTGAAGGCGAAATGACTGCTACTCTTGCCTTCGCCCTGAGCCCCTTTATCAAATGCCACCTGGTGCCACCAAATGGCATGAGCAGACGGCCTGTCAGTGGCACACGCGAACAACTGGACATGCTGATGACAGCCAGCCTCTGACACACACACGGCTGAGGCAGTCTCACACCAGCAGGTATGTTAGAGCTAAAACTGGTCTCTCTCTCGCCCTCTCTCACGCACACGCACCAAGCTCTTGACCTATGTGGGTATTTTAACCACAGGCAGAATGGCTGGCATATATGCATAGCAGGACATCGAGACAGTCAAAGCATTTAAATACTAATTCTATCCGACCCCATCCTAATAAAGAATGGGAATTCTGCACTGCATGGACAAAAGCATGTAATAAGCTACACAGTGTCCTGCTGTACATGCAAAACAAGTATCCACACCACTGTTTGGATGTACTAATTTTAAGTATGTTATGACTGCAAAGCTTCACTTACATTACATTACAAGGGTTTTAGTGTGGTAGCGCAATGGCAGATAAAATCCTTGCTCCCAATCTGCATTATAATTAATCCCAAGGTGTTGATAATGACAGAGGTCAGAGCACTGGGCAGGCCATACGTGTTCAATACCAATCTCAGCAAAGTAAATGGACCAATGTTTGTGCAATTGTAATCTTAGACATGCTTAAAATCAGTGACCTTTTTAGTACAACATTGCCAATTCTAGCTCCGACCTTTATCCATCATCATCATAACTTTAATATTATAATAATTAGTGTTGGTACTGTGTTTAAGGCTACAAAATTAAGCACACAAATGACATTTTAGTCAAACCAACAACTAAGATAATTTTTTCACTCTGAATTTGCCACATTCTCATGCTAAGATGTGGAATAGAATATGAATCTTGTGGATTAATATGAAAGTGGATTGTCCCTGTCCATCTGATTTCCAATGAGTGAATGATGTCAAGCAATATCGGACCCATCTTTACCCCAAATTCATAGCACAAGTATCATTGTGTGTGCGCCAAACTGAGTATAATTCCGCTCAAGATCATATATCGTACTCCTTATCCAAAGTAAAGACTCTCCAGAATATACACAAATATAGACGTAAGCTGGTTCTACTGTATTTCTATTGTATTGTATTTCAATTCCCCCGTGTCTGAGTTTTGAGCTTTTCTTATGTTTAGAAAGCACTTAAGGTAGTGCTCATTTTGCCTTATCCAGACTACAGTATTAGGGAAGTACTGGCAGGGTTTTAAAATCAGAAACAACAATACAGGACTATAGACCAAGAATTAACTATTAGACAGCATTCATTATTTTAAATTACTGTGTTCTGACAGGGGTAAGAAATGGCCAAATATAATTACAAGTCATGTAATATATGTAATATTATACAATCGTTGAGTATACATCGTTAAGTATATATCGTTAAAATAAATTGTCACTGTGATGAGAATTGTGATAACGGCACTGCTTTTTCACACCAAAAATCACACCAAGTAATGACGAGCTCTATGTACAAATACACATGACTTATAAAAGTAACTGAATAACTAAATAATAACTATATTGTACAGTTTAATTATTAATGCTTGTTTTAGACCTTTCTTTTACCTTTGCTTTATTTGCTATTTATTTTTCAGATTAACATTACTTGGTAGTGTTATATAACCATATGTCTATTGTAGCACACCGAGATGGAGCTAGGTACAAAATTGGTACCAATAGGAAGCTCTTCGGTGCATGAATTTGACCAAGCCCTGTCTTGTTGTTTGTGTTAACACACTCTATTGCTTAACTACATCCAGCTTGGTGCTTTTTTATAAACATATGTAATATCTGGGGTGTAAACTTGGCGTGTTTCATCAATAAAAATTAAACAAAAGAAAAAAAAAATATTAGTTTTGGACTTCAGCTTACTGTTCAAAATGTAGGTATTAATTTTGCCAATAATTTATATTAATCACTGAGTGCCATCATCGTCATGATAACTGTGATCATTAAGGACCCTTAATAATCCATGCAAGTGCATGTGTGATTATCTTTACTCTTACCCTAAAGTCGGAGCGATGCTGGTATCATTAAGAGAAACATTTTGGTGAGGACTTTCCTTCTTTTCTTTTCCGTCTTGGTCATCAGCAAACCTAAAAACAAATATCAGATTAAAAAACATTTCACACAACCACTGAATATCAAAACACTTCATTTTAAAACTCATCCATGACCAGATAAATACTGTTCTGGCAAGAAGCAACTGTATAATCACCGATCCAGATTTCTGCCTAATCTACTAAATAATACATGTGTGAAGATAACTTCTGAATTATTTGTGAGTGAACACGATTTTTGATTCTGATTCGCCTTTAAATCTGCCAATAACTAAGACCCTAGAAGACAGCAGGTGCACCATGCCCAAAAGTGCTACTCATAAATGATTCAGACTGTTTGTTTATTTATTTACCCTCACCTCAGCAACATTGGCTATATGTGACCGAAGCAAGGTTACGATGATTCTCACAGTGGGAGCAATTTAGAGCAACCATCTGACAATGCATGTCTTTGTCATGTGGGAGCAATCTGGAGTACCCAGAGTAAATCAACACAAAAGAGCATGCAGACTCCACACAGGTGGACTTCAAGATCAGGATCAGCGTCTGAATCTCTGGTGTCGTGCGTGCGTGTGTGGCACCAAATAATTTGGGTTATACATAGAACGGACTACTTACCTGTCAGAAACCTTCGGACTTTTCAACACAACTACATTATCTTGGTCTTTTGCAAACTCAACAACCAGAGTGTGACCCAGAATACTCAGCTGATGCAGCCGATTCAGCGCCTACAAAATGGAAGGGACAAAACGCAAATGGAATTTTACCACACACCAAAAAAATACTGTAGAATTTGCTTTTTGGCAATAGTAAGTTCATTAAAAAATAAAAATCCTAACTTGAATATATCTGGATAAGCTGAAAAAATTCAATTTAGAAAAAAATGTCTGATTTTCTTTTTTTTTTTTTTTTAGATAAAATTATTCTTTTTTTTACACTTCATATTCACTTTAAAATATCCCCAAATTTTGCATCCTTTAATTTCAGAAACAAAGGGAAAATAACATATCTGAATACGCCAGCGAGTAATGGGTGGCCTATTTTTTAGGCTATGTCCAAAACATGGCCACATTCTTGAAAGCCACCATTTTGGATCAAGGGCAAGTTTATCCCAATGGGAAGGTTGTAAAGTAGCATATAAAAACTTTTGTTGTTTGTCACCAGTAGCTGAAGATGGGATTGACAATTCTAGCTGCAGCCTTCAACAACCGACACAGAGAAAGACCACAAATTTCAAGCCACATAGTGGTCATCCGAAGACCACTACCAACAAAGAAAACCCAACAATTTTTTTGCCAGCCTTTGCGACAAGATCCCCCAATATAACATGTGACATGTCCTGTAACTTCTGACACCCTGTGACACACCCTGTACATGTTTATTTATATATATATATAAAATGTAATATATGTATTAGTCTATGAATTATTGAAAAAATGCCTGGGGGTGTATTAATAACAAGACAACCTGTAGAGTGCAATTACACAACTGAATTATGCTCATCAGGCCAAAAAGTCTACAACACATAGTAATATTCAAGAACAGTATATAATGAATACGATTATTATATGAATACAAGAATGTTTCATTTTACCTTGGCGGCTGAAGTCTCGTTTGGGAATGAAGCAAAAGCAGCATGTTTCTAAAGATACAAAAAAAATAAAATAACATTGTGTTATACCATCCCAAAATGTTTCTTAACTGAAGGACAATTTGCATGCGATTACATGCAGAACATAAGCCGATTCTAGTGAGTCCCACCAACAGAAGCATTTTACTTGGTTGCTTCATAAGTTGGAAAATGTGTTTATTTTCAAGTAATAAGGTAGCAACGATATCAAGGACCACGCAAGCAGTCAAAAACAGGAACACTAAGTGTGGCATTAGCAAATTCAGCGTCAATAGTTCTTTCATTTTCATACAAAATACAAATTACAGTCAATTGTGTTTCTTATGATAGCGTGAGGTTATTAGTTAGCATTCATTAGGAATTTTTATGTGGGCAAACTGCACACAACTGTCCGCACAACACGTATATCAATACAGCTACTACAATAGATTTAGTGATCTCATTAAATGTGTTACATTTGCTTAAAAAAACTAATTACTGGGCAGATGTATTTACCTAAATTAATGAAATCCAACATAAGCCTCAATAGAATTATTTACTTTAAATTGTCACTTGATCAGGTAACCAAATACAGAATATTAATATGCATGTAAACAGGTTCTAATCCAATTGATAATACAGTATGCTGATAATGAAATATACCAAAGGGCCTTTATCAGAGAGCACACGGACAGAGGATGCGCCGAAATACACGAGCAGGTCTTCCTTCTCATCTCGGCTTAGTTCTGCAGGTAGATGCCTCACGATCAGAGTTTTAGCCCGTCTGGTTTTGACGCCATCCTCGCTTTGCTCCGACATGACTTGTCTATAATAAAAAAAAAGACACACATAAACAACTTTATGTCTAGGTTGTTAAATCGTATGAAAATGTGTTTGTTCTAGGCTTAAACAGGATTCCTCATTATTATTTTTCAGTGTAAAATGGTGACAGGTACTGCACTGTGTATGTACAGTATAATTAACTGTAGATTTCAAATTAGTGTGCTAATGCTCAGACTTCTTTTGCATTGGAAAACACTGTCATAATGAAGATGACAAAACCAAAATCTTATTCATAATCAATGGTGTCAGGACTTTTTATTTTGATGACACTAACACATTCATCGTCATGAATACTTGCTTTTGCAGAATTAACCATCCATTTTGATCAAGTGACATGCTATTGCAGTTTATCAGCTAGCTTTTGTAGTTTCTAATTTTAAGAAATGCACTTACTGTTGTGCAAATGTGAATAGTGATGTGAAAAATGCACCAAAGCGACTGAGGTAAAAACTGTTAAATGTCAAGCTGTCAAGGACACAGTATTGTTGCTATTATTATTACTACAACTATTATTATTATTGCTTTCAGGATTTCAAGTTAGGAAAAGCTGATTTATATTGTTGCTCACAGAACCCTGACTGGGTATCAACATCATGGATCAGGCACTTCTCTGAAGTACATTTTATCCACTTCCATTACCGGAACCATAAAACCCCCGACTGCTGTCAGGTTTTTTGTTATTTGTCCGTGCTTTCAAGTTACGACCAACTGTGCTGTAGCTGGAGTGCAGGAAGACGTCGATAAAGTATGATTCTACAGTAAGCTTTTTAATCAAGGAACACTGGTGCTCCTGATTTGAAAGGAGCACACACACAGCAATACACAAACAAATGTATTAGCTCGCAAATCATGAAAACAACAATTATGACATTATAGTAGACAATACATACTGAGCACCTCGACTTGTACTTATGCATTGTAGCCACATGTTAAAGCAGGTGTTTTAATTCACTCAAGACGCAACTAACTGCTAAAACTTACCTAATACTTCATTAGCTACACATGACCATAACGTATATAAACAATAATTAAGGACACACAGAGCTGGGTAACATAAGGAGTCTTTTAAATTGGGTATGTAATCTAAACAGATGACATTGGACAAATAAAACTGTAATACTATGTGCTTCCACCAGTTTGCTTCTTGTATCAAAATCGAGCCACCCACTGTAGTTGCATTTGTTATGGCGTCAAGATTGTGCTAATCATGTTTAACAGTCATCTACTTCTAAGTATTAGTTAACTCCTGAAGCTCAAGCATTCCTCTTAGTTTTAAAGAGATTAATCATAAGAGAATCGTGTGTAAAATCATGACATGTCATGCCTCAACCATGCTATTGTATGTAAACAATGCAGAAAGTGGTTGGGTCAGTGTTATTAGCTGATTTACGTATTAAGCAGCATACAGCAAACACATCTGGCTGACTAGACATGCATTTGCCAATTAATTTTAAATGCATGTGGTGCAAAACAATCCAATGACAGGACCTATAAGCCTATGGGCGAACTTATACTAAGCAATCTGCACCGCACTCCATGTTGTTTGTCTGCCTAGTGTGATTGCAACAAATCATGCAGAAGGGAGGTACGTTGAACCACACTCTAGCACACACAAATAGGAGGGTTCGAGCACGGATTCACTGGACTCGAATGCAGCAGGAATATAATGCGATTATGAATTGTGTGAAGATCCGAGAGAAGAAAACAGCACAAGGTGCAGCACAAGGAGCCAAAAAAAATCAGGACGTTGCTTAATCAGTACATTTATTCTAAATATTATGAGAGGGCTGAGTGACAGCGCAAAAAAGCCACAAACGTACGTAATTACCTGAACACATACACTGCTCACAAAAACTGAAGGGGATATTGAATTTTGAAAGATCCCCAATTTTTGTGAGCAGTATATTTACACGCATGAAGTCTTCTGTGCTGTGTGAGCATGTATCGCGATGATAAGCATGCCAGAGCACGTTTCGGGGGAAAGCAGAGTGAGCATAAGTGGAAGTTGGAACATTTGTGAAAACATGGATCTCATTGCCATGTGTTAATGTTTCATTCCAATTAAACACGTTTGTTACATAGGCAACCTTCTACACAAGAGCAGGCAATAAGGACGGTCTGTAGCTTTGCAAACAAACTCAATGAATGTTTGGTAAAGGCTGCAATTCCATTTATGTTTCTCTAAAGTCAAAGCAGAATTTGTAAAAGGCTCTTTGAGAATCGGAATCATTTTTATGGTAAAACTCAACAGTATAAACAGGAGGCATGTGGACTCAAGCTAAACATACCAAAAAAAAACAAAAAGCAATTTTTTTTTAATTGCTTCATATTCATTTTGAAATGTCCCCTAATTTTTCTGAGCAGTTCATTTTAATGATGGGTCACTGTGATATCTTGTTAACTATACTGCTCATAAAAATGTATTCATGTTCTTCACAGGACAGAAATATGTATATATGTTATCAGAGTACCGATTGGATCAATAAGAATGTGTCCTCTGTCACTGATTTTATCCAGAACAGCATGGAGTCTTTTAAGTACATGTAATAGGTGACTTTCAATTACATGTAAGCAATTGTCTGATGGATTGCATAAGCAAAACACTCACGAATCCCTAAAAAAAGCAGGTTTTTATGAGAAATGGCGAGCTGGAATAACATGTTGCATGAATTTCTGTGATGGTTCAGACTGAGTTGTGTTGCCGTGTATCAGATATGCATTGGATTTCTGTATCACACATGAAGGTCTCATTTAAACAAACCGATGTATATGTAATCAACAAATGCTTGTTTATCCCGTGTTGTAATCGTCATTAACTTTTGTGTCTCAATGAAAGAATGTTCCTCATTCAAACTAAGAAATTAGTGTCGGTCCAATTAGCAACAACTTAGGTGTATTCTGATTCCAAGATCCAGATCACAAACCGCATCAATTACCGTTGTCTTTCAACAAATTATTGCGATTTTTTAGTATCGCCAACTCAAAGTTTTAGCAAAGCTACGTTAATATGCCTTTTCTGCCGTTTATGGTTATATTCTGCTTCGCATTTTTTTCTGTGTACGTTTTATATTTTTGACATACCTATTAATGTATCTGCTGTTAAAAAATACAACAAGTCTTAAGACGTTTCCACGTAACTTTTGTAGTCTAGTTATACTAGCATAGCAGTTAGCAACCTAGCGTGCTAAGTAGTAAAGTAACAGGAATAACGCTGTATAACCCGAATTAAAATACAAAACACATCCAATAGCAAAAGCAAACGTGCACGTAAATATATAAAAGAAGCACAACTCGCAAAAAAGTCATTTTATAAAGCCAACGAGAATAGCGATACGATATATCACAACTTACCATTGAAATTACCGCAACAAGCCTCGGATCGATCCCAAATCCCAACATGCACAGCATAGTGCTGAAACAGCTATTCATTCCCTACTTAGGGGCACTACTCTATAACGTTTTAAGCTATTTTGAAAAGTTCCTGTCGTTTGGGAAGGTGGGGTTAATAGAGCACATGGGCAAAAGCTCTGATCACCTATTGGTCGCTGAGCATAGGAACGCTCTTGGTGGGTATATCTGATTTGTGACGTTACATACTTTAAATTTTAGAGGAATATAAACAGTGTTGAAAACAGCGACTTTTCAGACCCCTCTAGCGACTTTTTTAAGCAACTAGCGACAAATCTAGCAACTTTTTCTGGTGCTGTTTGAGACTTTTGGAGACTCGTGAAAGCGCATATCGTTCTGCAATTACTATCCTCAAGGAGCAGGGTTTTTTCCCGTAAGCCCCATCCCCTGTCCCCAAAGCATTCACTACTCTCCCAGCACAGAATCTGCAAGAGCAGGAGAGTCACACTACTCCGCTTTCGGACTACAAATGAATTGCGCATGCTCAAAGCCAAAGCTGCAGCTGATCCCACCCTGGCTTTCAGAGCGAGATGTAAATGTTTCTTCATTGTGATGTAAAAAATAACTCTGCTAGTGTCTCTTTTCAGGTCACCTTGCAGGTCCCAAACCCGGATAAAAGAGCGGGGTTTCACCCCACATAACAGTCTTTTGATTAATTTTGATATTTTAACATTTAACAATACATGACACAATTGCTTTATATAATGTGGGTCTGATAACGCATTAATTACGTTATTGTAGCCTATTGATGGCCTATATCAATGACAAAAAAATAAATAACAAACCAAGAATCAATACAAGAATTTGTATTGATGGACCCCAAATTAGGCGATGACGTCATTTCGGTCCTTCTAGCGACTTTTAGGCAAGCCTATGGCGACTTTCCTTACTGAGGAGTTGGCAACACTGAATATAAACACTAACGTAGGGACGGAGAGCCATGAGTAGAAACAGAGTTTGCGCAATTGATTTCAATCTTTCAAATCTACGTGGCACACTACAGCATTTAACTAAGTAAACGATCGGGATCTGTTCATGTTAGTTAAATCTTTCACCGCCTGTTACTCGAGTGTTAATGATGGTGCAAAAATCGTTTGACTCGTATGAAGTAAATCTGTCAGTAACCAACAGGCAGTCAGTTTCAACAAAACAGCTAATTAAGAGCCTGCTTTATCTATGGGCTAAATTACTCCCTCCTAAATAACTACAAGATTTGACCTGTGCTTCATTGCTTATTTGCTTTGTATGAGGGTGCCTGCCAATTAATTAAATGCACAATTTGTGTTGCAAAGCTCTCCGGAGGTATTGCCATTCAGAATATGTGTTTCACAAAGGACATAACTGTGGTTCCTCCTCCCATCTCTTCAATATGCAAATAGGTAAGGCTCTGGAAGTTCATGCATCGTGTCTTGTAGTTAATGTTTGCTGTACTACGTTATCTTCGTCCTGGTCTTAATCATCAGAATGCCTCATATTTGGACACCCCTCACCAGATGTCGCTGTGGTGCATTGCACAATAATTCAGTGTCCTTGGAATCTTGGTTTTGGTCATTAATCCGTTCCAAAGTGCCTGAATATAAATTAAATCAACGATAACTGAAGCCATATTGCCCATAAGAAATAAAGTGAATTCAATCCAATAATTTCTATACACACAGACACCAAAATATATTTTATATAGAATAACAGTAGTTTTACATATAGAAAACAACAAGAAATAAATACAAACACAGTTACACAGTAATAACCCACTTGTATTTAACACACACACACACACACACACACACACACACACACTGAATAAACAGGAACAAAAACATTGGAAAATCAATGGAAATGTTTCAGACTAATGTGTTGGTGATGCTCACTCAATGAGAAACAAAGCAAGAAAGAATGACAAACGCATGGTGTAACACTTGGAGTCATTCTGTATTTAAATTTACCCTCCAACCCAGAGTGCAGTGAGCTCTGACAGGCGAAATATAAGCACGTGGAACTGAAGGAGGCTCATACTTACATTGGCGGGTATGTCACTACTCTGTTTATTTACTACAGTGACCCTAATAAACTTACTTTTATAGCTTTTCTATAATTCATACATGAACCAAAAATCAGAGGTGTTACTGAAATAATATGAATGAATAAAGTAAATGTGCTGGGTCCAGTAATCCTGTCTTGTGTAGTTCAGCACAAAGCTCTCTGCTACTATACAGTGCAACAATGTACATGCACACTCTGTTAGAGGGTCTCTTGAAGACACACTACACATATCACTGACTGGATGTTTTGTTTTCATGCAATTAGCTGCAAGTCACATGGGAACGCAGACGAAAAACTGGGTGAATTAATGATAACAAAAACAAATAATAAATAAAAAGACAAAAAATTAATAAACTAAATAACCAGGGCAAATGAAAACTGCATTTATACTGTAATACGTAATACGAGACTACGACACCTATCCCTGTAGAACACGCAGAACAACATGAAAAAACAACTATGTGGAATATTCCCACGTGATCCATTTAATTGGAAAGTGTCATAATTGGGTATAAAAGGCGCACCCCCGAAAGTCATTCACAAGCAAGGATGGGGCGAGGTTCACCACTGTGTAAACAACTACATGATCAAATAGTCCAACAGTTTAAGAACAACGTTTCTCATGATGCAGTTGCAAGGGATTTATGGATTTCATCATCTACAGTTCGTAAAAGATTCAAGGAATCTGGATAAATCTCTGCAAGTAAGCGTAAAGACCGAACACCAACATGGAATGCCCGTGACCTTTGACTCAGGTGGCACTGAATTAAAAACTGACAATTCTGTAATGGATATTACTACATTGGCTCAGGAACACTTCAGAAAATCATTTCAAGCTCTTCTAAAATGGACTGACACAAAGTGAAATAGTGTCCTTTGATCTGACGAGTCTACATTTCAGATTGTTTTTATAAAATCATGGACATCATTTTCTCCAGGCCAAAGTGGAAAATGACTGATTGTTATCAGCACAAAGTTCAAAAGCTAGCATCTCTGATGGTATGGGGATATGTTAGTGCTCATTTATAAACTTGCATCTGAGAATGCATCATTAATGCTGAAAGGTACATATAGGGTTTGGAGCAACATATGCTTCCATTCAAAGCAACGTCTTTTTCAGGGACGTCCCTGTTTTATCTCAGCAAGACAATGCCAAGCCACATCCTGCACATGTTACAACAGCATGGCTTCATACCAAAAGTGTGTGGGTACCGATTGTTGAGACTGTTGAGTTGATGTAACACAGTGGTAGACATGGCCCCGTCCCAACTCTTTTTGAGCATGTTGCAGGCATCAAATTCAAAATAAGTGAATATTTGCAAAAAACAATAAAGTTGATCTATTTGAGCATTTAATATCTTGTGTAGTGTAGTGTATTCAGTTGAATATTAGTTAAAAATGATTTGCAAATCATCATATTATGTTTTAATTTATGTTTCATACAACTTCCCAACTTTGATATACTTCTGTAGCACATTTGGTTATCTGCTGAATATCTATATTTAGCATATGAAATGATAAATAATAAATACACACCACCACCAAAGCAATATGCTTGGAACAGTCCTGTTGGAACTAGTGCCCTTTCTAGGTCGGGGGAGAGCTGGTTCCTAGCCAGCAGCATACGGCAGGAACAACCAAAGACAGTGTACCAATCCATCATAAGGGGCACACATTCACACACCAGGGACACCTTAGAGACAGAAATTAACCTAATACACACATATTTGGGGTAAACTCCAAGGACCCAAACCCAGAAAGGACCCAAACCCAGACCACTCCACCTAGAATTGAACCCAGGACTTTCTTGATGTAAGGTGACAGTGCTAATCATCGAGCCATCCTGTTCCTTAACACCACTTGGGTAATGCAAGATTATATTGACCAATCACACCAGTAATTCAATAGATCTGTTCAGTGGCTCATAATCCGTAATCCACTCACAATTCAACTGGGCAGTGATATACAAAACAAATGAATTAAGCCCTGCTGCTTTCTTAAATGCCTTTAAAATAGAGTATTGTGGCTATTAGAGCTAAATTACATAAACTATACATATTTAGATTTTAAAGCAATATTTATGTAGCCATGGCCATTTTATATGAAGCTGTAAAATAAATAGAATATAATTTATTCAGTAAAATATATATGCAAACAATGTAGAAAATACAAAGATTCACATTTTCCAGTATGAATTGTGTTTAGTAAAGACATAAAACGTACATTTGCACGTGCATCAGGTATAATGAGTTTTTATTAATGATTAAATATATATTTCATAAGTAGTTAATGCACAAATCTTTGTAAGTCAAACAGGTTGAAGTAATATTTTATTTTTACAGTTAGAACGGTACCATGCCACCTCTTGCATGATACTAGAACAGTTGGAACATCAGATGTACTAAAGCCTTGGAAGGTCATGAAAAATGAAATTATTATAACAACTACGTTTGAATTAAAAAAAAAAACGATACTAGTGTATCAACCAAACGACCAACCTGTGATACCAAGTGTCACTCTTTTTACCTGATTGTTGTAATGTTGTTTTGTAGCCAGCAGATGTAAGTGTTAGCAACAAAATTAGCAATTTCTGAGCGTGACATATGGCACAAGTTGTGACAAACCTCCTTAAAACATAAATACACTACATATAGCAATGTAAGTACTGGACATATAAAGTAATGAAAAGCAACCACACTGGCCACAAAAATAGGGTATATTTCATTAAAGTATATTTCATTATGGGATAATTGATCAGGATATATCTCGTTTGATCTGTGGTGGTGTTAATAGGCGATTAGTTAGATAATCAACTCCAGTACCCTTGTCATCTGTAGCAGATGTAGCAGATGCTTTTCCTGGGGCAAGTTTTTTTTAGACAGTTTCATTGTAGCGTTTGATGGTTTTTGAATTTGCACTTGTTATAACATGCTTATGCGAAGTAATTTTTCTATCTTTCTCTGTGATAAGCTCAGCTTTTGAGAGCTTATGAGACAGCGTATAAGTAATTGTATTTTTGGTGTGAGTTTTAATCATCAATAATATCTCATATATAATAAATAATATCATATGTGACATATTATTGATGATTAAAACACACACCAAAAATACAGTCAGTTTACAAATATTAATGTATGAAATGTAGTATCTGAATTCATTTTTCAATTATTCTGTGTTTCCAAAAATTGGAATATTAGTTTAATAGAAATAATCTCTTTGAATGAATATTTTGATGGGCAAACAAAATTTCTGATATTTAAACATTAGCCTTAAAGGGAAACTGACAATATACAGAGTAATACAAAGTTTTCAGTTAATGTGTCCAAATTTTGATTGGTATTTGTAAAATGATACACCATATAGATTGACTACTCTTAATAGGATAACTTTATTTCATGTTACCTTTATTGTTATAATTGGACTATAGCCTGAAGATCAGGATAAAGAAACACAGATGTGCTGATGAATTGAGTCAAATGTTAATAATCAGTGGTAGTAGGATGTATTCACTTTCTTCAAGAGATTTCCCAAGTTTTCCCAAGTTTAAGATTAAGGATTCAGGTCAGGTGGAATTCTACTCATAAAGCAAAAACATTGCAAATTGTAATATAACTTTATTTTCAGCTTAATAGCCATACTATTTTATAAATGGTTAATGAATAAATCAAATCACATACTTTCACATATACACAATATACCTAACATCTTCCCATTGAATTATATTTGTGTCAAGTAGAAACAGGTGAATTTAGATTTCTTCTCAACTATTTACTTGTACCTACATATTAGCATTTGAGTAAGTTATTAGCTATGATATCCATATTTTAATATGTTTTAGTCTATTTTAGAGCTTTAACAGAGCATAGAAACATTTCATTCTGAGTGTCATTAAAAAAAGTTTATCTCAAAGGAATGTGTAGGCCATTATTCTGTTCTTTAAATCTATTACATTGCATTAGCTTTCGCTATGGACTTGATTTACAGTATAGAAATATGAAATTAGCATGCTACTTTAAATCCTGCTTTTACAGATGACTTGATTTTCTTAAAATCACGAAGGTGTACGTGTAATCTTTGGTATGTGCCCAGATGTTGTGCCAGTGTGTTACTGCATGCTCACTTTATGCCTGATGTTGCACAATGCCTGTAAAATAAGTAAAATTAATGGCAAAAAGGGCAATGCAAAAAAGGTTAATTAATATTTAATAATATGTATTTTTTTTCATTTCTTCCTCTGTAAAGTCCATAAATAAATGGTTTACCACTTTAATAGAGTGAAATGCTTGTGAGATGAACATGATTTCCCACGTTGAGCCAGGGATTGTTGTCCAACACCAACTACCATCTATGGCTAAGTACAAAATTCAATTCAATTCAATTTTATTTATATAGCGATTTTTACAATGTAGCATCGTCTCAAAGCATCTTTACAGTAATACAATTATTTAAAAGGCCAATTCCAAGTGGCTTTCCAGTGGCAAGGAAAAACTCCCCAAAATGGTAGGAAGAAACCTTGGGAGGAACCAAGACTCAACAGGGGACCCAT
>JAYJMA010000003.1:8082262-8094925 GCA_036873895.1 Parotocinclus cabessadecuia
GGTGTTTGGGTGGCCTACGATGGATTGGCGCCCAACCTAGGGTTGTTCCTGCCCTTGCGCCCAGAGTTGCCGGGTGGGCACAAGCTGGGACACAACCCCGTGTGGATGAAGCGGAAGATGATGAATGAATAATGTAGGCACCTCTTTGCCTCTGTTCCGCCTCTAAGGATCTACTTCTTACTTTGAGAGGGAACCACGCATAGGTTGTCTGACTTTTCTTGCAATTTCGTAATAATCTTTGGGAATGTGGCCCCAGGTGGTTTTATTGATTTGGCTGATTGGTGTAGATTTAAAACAAAAACTTCCACTAACTAGGGCTTTCTACAAAAAATGGCTTGCGCCAAACTTTTATTCTCTGACAGCTCTAGTACTGTTGAGTCTAAGCGAATAAAATGTTCTTTGTTCTTTTCTGAGCGCGGCAGCAATCCCACTGTTGGATGACACCGTTAACCACGTTAAACGTCTCGTTTCGTCTGCCTTTACCCAGACTGGCGTTCACGAAAAAGGGGGTGCTCCGCGTGGAGGGCTTCCTGACTCCCCAGCAGAGCGACAGTATGGCCATGGGGTTATGGCTTCCTTCTACGAACGCGCATGAGGACCTGGACCTGGACACGTCCAAGTACATCCTGGCAAACGTGGGCGACCAGTTCTGCCAGCTCGTCATGTCTGAGAAAGAGGCCATGATGATGGTGGAGCCTCACCGTAAGTCCCCGTGCTGCTCCATCCGTTGGATCAGGCAGCAAGCCTGATTTCCTTCTGGCTTTTCATGGCTGCGTCGTGTCTCTTTTCGAGCAGAGAAGGTGGCGTGGAAGCGGGCGGTGAGGGGCGTGAGGGAGATGTGCGACGTGTGCGAGACGACGCTCTTTAACATCCACTGGGTGTGTCGCAAATGTGGATTTGGCGTGTGTCTGGATTGTTACAGGTTACGGAAATCCCGGCCACATGACGGTGAGCGGGATTCTGAGTCCGCGCTGGTTTCTAATCTTATTTTGTATGATTTATTTTTTATTTTGTATGATGGTTAGTCTTTTTTCCGAAGCGCAATCTTTATTTGTCATGCAGTGGATGATGATAATCCTGACGACGAAGTTTTCTCATGGCTGAAGTGTGCTAAAGGTCAAGCTCATGAACCCCAGAACCTCATGCCCACCCAGATTATTCCTGGCACAGGTACGCAGTCCACGCGTTTACATTTTAGAGACGTGCAGAGTGACTTGGGGTTAAGGTTAAGGTACTGGACTCCAGACCAGAAGGTCCAGGGTTCAAATCCCATCTCTGCTAAGCTTCCACTGTTGGTCCTGGAGTAAGTCCCTTAATCCACAATTGCTTGCATTGTAAAACTGTATGAGTCGTAATAAGGAAATCTGCTAAATGCTATTAATGTAATATGGATTATGAAGCCTATTCACAGGCTATAGAGCCAAACCTGACACCTCCCTTTTTGTTACATTAGATATAGCTTGTGATACGTACCGTTAGCTAACCTGCTCGTTATTGCTCGCAGCTCTTTACAATATAGGGGACATGGTACATGCTGCACGAGGGAAATGGGGAATCAAAGCCAACTGTCCCTGCACCAGCCGACACAATAAACCACTGACACGACCGGCAGCTTCCAATGGCCTCTCACAGGTAGTGTAAGGCTTCTTTACACTTCCGTCGGTACCTTCAGGGTTTGTACTCCATCTGTTTTGTCCCTTGGCCTTTCAGAGTTGGTTCTGAAATGAACAGGACTTGTGTGAACCAAATGCATTTTCTCAGAACTATGTTGAAATTCAAACCGTTAATAATTATATTATTAATATACTCACTGCAAGCTTTATAAGATGCGGCTACTATGTAGATTAGTAGTTCTTTTGTAGTGTAGTTTGTAGCACTTTGTAGTTCTAGAATTCCAGACAGTGCTCCTTTTTTTTTTTTTTTTTTTTTTTTTTTTTTTTTTTTTTTTTTTTTTTTTTTTTCCGTTTTATACATACTCTGTGTCCTGTACTTTATTTTCTGATGGTCAGGACCACCACAGATCGGGTACTCTTTGCTTGGTGGATCATGCTCAGTGCTGCACTGACACCGATTTGTTAATGTGTGTTGTGCTGGCGTGAGTGGCTCTGATACCGTCTGTGCCAAATTTCTGTATAAACCCATAGTGTATCTTCTTATTGTTAGGAAGATAGTAAAATGGAAGGTGCAGGTAGAGGCAAAATGCAAGCTACCTTATTTATTTTTCTGCTTGACTGCTTGTTACAGCAGATGAGGTTTTTTTTGGGGTATTGCGAAGGAGGATTAAACTACCTCGTATTCTATAGCAGGAAACTGGGATACTGGGAGTTCAGCTGCTGGGGTTTGACCCTGTAACGAAATGGGAAATGATATACTTGAGTAATTAGCCTCTACGGTGCATTCTGTCGTGACATTGTTTCCTGTACTGCCAGATGCTGGCTTGTGTGGGATTACCGTGCATAAGTCCAGGATTAGTTTTTTTTGGTCTGGTCTGTTGCAGACGGGCACGGCCTCTAGCACAGGGAACGGTGCGGCATCTAGTTCGGTCACACCTGCGGCACAGGATGGGGATCCTGCGACAGGTGTGACGGTCAAAACAGAGTCCGGTTTGATGGGGAGCAGTACTGACGGATCAAGCACCAGCAGTCCCAACAGCAGCGCGGCAGGATCAGCCAGTGCCCCTCTGACTCCTTCCAAGGACAGTAAGGCTAACTCATCGTCTGCACTCCACTGGTTGGCTGACATGGCAACACAGAAAGCTAAAGATGATTCCAAAGGTGAGCAGGGACCTGGTTTTCTTCAATCTGCAACCGCAAAACGACCATGAAATGCTTCTTGAAGTTTGTCTGTACGCTACATGGCAGATTTAACACCCAGTAACCTCAAGGTTTCTGACACACATTCTGATTGTTGGCTGAAAAGTAGGTTGTGTCTTGAATTCAACAGTATTTTGTAGAACTCGTGTATTCAGCCATGAATCAAGCAGTTACTGCCATGTTCCTCATCATTTTGCTCTTTCGTTTCAGACGCAGGCTCCCTGCGGGCCATGATCAGTCGTGACAGCCGTGCTCCCTTTGGCTTAGATGCTTTCAGTACCCTATCGAAGCCGCCTTCTAACAGCCCCAAGCTGTTCAACAGTCTGCTCCTGGGCTCTGGGCCGAGCCAGCCCAAAGCTGAGGGCACCAGCTTGCGAGACCTGCTCAACTCCGGCCCAGGCAAACTGCCCCCGGCCCCTGATGGTGGAGTCCCCTTCCCTTTGGTATTCTCCTTATCAGCAGGGGTGAGTCAAGATTCTGTGCGAGAGTTTTTAATGTGCGGTCAAATCACTCACATGGTCACATCGTCTTTGTGTGCAACAGGAATGGAAACATAAATGGTATTTTGTACTATTTATACCAAGAAAACTCGATATGATACGCAAATACCTAAGAGATGCAGCTGAAAACGCGAGTGGAATAACATTAATGATCACACACTGTCGAACCAAATATAAACACACCTGGAATACAAACATGTGCCTCGCTGGCCAGGCGACTCAGTAAAGTCTGGACCTTTTTGAGTTTTTTTTTTTTTTTTGGTATTGCAAGTGTGAAAATCTGTAAATACAGGCATATTTAAACATGGTGTTTGAACTCGACACTTGTTCATCTGGACCAATCACCATAAGCTTGCGTCACTACGCCTGAACCAGTCACTGCATACTTGAGTCATTCAGGGTTATTGTACACCGAGAAAAATCCCCTACCTTGAAGTAGGAGCTAAAAAAGCTGTAAGAAAGGAGTGATGTTCTTAGAACTAGTCGTCCCCAGTTCCTTCCGTGCAAACGCGCGAGAAGGGGAGCACAGTTCTAAGAGCTATGGTAAAACACTTGCTTTTCTGTTGCCTTCCTCCTTTGGTGGTGTTGATTGTGGAGCAGCGTCGGTGGGAGGGAGTCCTGTATAAGGTGGAGATGTAGTTAAGGATTTGGAAGACAGCAGAGAAAACGGCACCTAAGAAAGACTCTATAACAGTAAAGGAAAAAAAATCCTAAATTATAAAATGAGTACCACCAGCTGGCAGAATAGATTTTTTTTTTTTTCTTTTTGAGGATGCTAAGTGGGAACCCAAGAATGTAGGGTCCCTTTTTGAACCTTGGTCCTTCAAATTCCTCCCTTATGGTAGGGAATTTTGCCTTTCCACTGTCGCCCTGGGCTTGCTTGATTCATGATTGAATCTAGATATTAGAAGATGATCTAAAATCATAAAGCTCCTTTAAGACTGTCGGAATAATTAATGTCAAATCGTACAGATTCTTAGATATGTACAGTTAAGGAAATTAATATATATATAATATATATAAGGTATTAATGTGTGTGAGTATGAACTGATGCGTTCTGTAAATGAAAAGGAGATGGCCGTCTGCCACGTTCTGGGATGTCTGGGAGACCTAACTAAACTGTATAACGCCAAAACAACCTTGAACAAAGCAGAGCTAGGAGACGCCCATCACCCTGTGACCGGACACGTCGTTACCGTCGCTATGGACAGATCCTACGGTCGGGCAGACTTTTGAATTTGGGTTCACCATCTGTTTTGTTAATAATACGTAGAGCAATACGAGTTCGGGTTAACTTCGTTATTACGCACATTACGCTCATTTGTTCCTTAAGAACAAACACAACGGTAAAGTCTGCCCTGTTGTCTATCATTATAACCTTTCGTTTCATTAATTAAAATAGTCGCACATTGCAACGTTCACTTGTCATTGGTTTAATTTATTAGACTGGATATTATTACATACATATAAAAAGAAACAATTTGTCCTACCGGCGTTCGGACAAAGAATTACTCTGGTCGAATTTCAGACTTAAATGTACTTTGCATTTCCTGGAAATGGACGTTTTGTTTAATATTGTTATTGTGTCGTTTGGTATCCTCTATGCTCTGCCTTTCGGGTAAACCATTGTACCAGAATTAATTTACCCGTTGTTTGGTTGCTTAGAAATTATTTTAGTGCTGTTTAATGCGGACGGTTTGACGCATCGAAGGCAACCCCCCGTCTACCTGTACGCAATGGTTTAAACCAATTTCGGGGGTGACCAAGCAATGCTTCGGGCCTTTTTTTTTTTTTTTTTTTTTTTTTTTTTTTGAGAACGTGATGCGATAGAGACGCATGTCTTGTAGCTCTGTTTTGCATATACTAGTAATAAAAAAAGACGATTTAATTGTTTCTGTGATTATTTAGTTTTCTTTTTGGAAAAGGGCTTTTTTTTAATTCCGCTGTTTTTTGTATGAAATAACATTTCTTTGTTATATGACCTTATGCAAAGAAAAAATGAAAGTAAATTCTGCCTTTAGACCACTCCAAAACCCTCCTGAGAGTTATTCTGCCTAGCTCAGCCGCACGGACACATCTCCCCTTAACACAGCCACTATTCCGTAAATAAACTGGAACTTGAGGAATCAGAAATGCTGGACAGTTTGTTCAATGCCGTTATGACCATGAAAGTTCTTGAACTCGATGCAGAGGTATCAAGAGTAATGTAAGCACGACGCCAGCTGTTCAAATATCATGCATGTGCTGATTTTTAGGAATTTAGTTAATTGGCTAAAAGAACCCCTTTAAAAAAAAGTCCTCAGAACTCCGATAGTGGGGTTTTACCTTCTCTTGGAATTAGGATTTCCTCAAATGCTTGTTCTGACTCGACTTCTCTGTCTCTCTCTTCTTTTTTTTGTCAGGCTGACAAGGCGAAGGGAGGTTTACCAACCATCCTGGACCACATCATCGCTTCCGTGGTAGAGAACAAGAAAGCCGAGGGTCGTCGTGCCTCTGGGTTGACTGAGGGAGGGGAATCTGGAAGCGGTACACGTAGAGAGGGGGTGATGGGCCTCAGTGTGCTCGACCCTCACACTTCCCATTCGTGGCTGTGCGACGGCCGTCTCCTGTGCCTGCAGGATCCAAGCAACAGCAACAACTGGAAGATCTTCCGCGAGTGCTGGAAACAGGGCCAGGTGAGCAGTGGAGATTTATTACCGTCACTGTTGAATCTTAAAACGAGCTACCACATATGTATGACCTCCGCATAGAAACCGAGGAACCACTCGTGAAAACAAGAAAACCCTACCAACGTCTTGGATTGGATTGGATTGGATTTACCGTACAGTCGCGGCCGACTCTCGGTCACTTGATGGATCATCGATCTCCACACGTTTCTGTCTTTCATCGATGTGATCCATGAAGAATTTCGGCAGGATAGTGGAGTAGTTTGCCATTGCTTTCTCCACCCCTCCCTATTTATCCGGGCTTTGGAACCGGCGGGCAGCTGGTCAGTTCAGTGACAATTTAAAGACACCAGTTAACCCAACACGCACGTCTTTGGACAGTGGGAGGAAACCGGAGTACCAGGAGTAAACCCACGCAGACACTGGGAGGACATGTAGACTCCACACAGAAAGGACCCAGGATTGAACCCGGGACCTTCTTGTTGTGAGGCAGCGGTGCTACCCCACCGAGACCCCCCACCCCCCGCTGCCCACAAACATCTTAGCCCTTATATACCTCTTTACCACATTGTTGGTGTTTTATTTGTTCAGCTTACACATGTGTGGCAAGTGTGTGGTTGCTAGGTGACAGGCATGATGTGATATGATACAGGAATGACCAAATTAAGGTTTTGTGAAAAAATTTCAGTTGTCACTCAGCAACCCAATGCTAATCGCTGTTTTATGGTCTGCTCTGTAGCCGGTGCTGGTGTCTGGGATACACAGGAGGCTTAACTGTGCTCTGTGGAAGCCAGAGGCCTTCAGCGAGGAGTTTGGAGAACAGGACGTAGACCTGGTCAACTGCAGAAACTGCGCCATCATCTCCGACGTCAAGGTCCGAGACTTCTGGGACGGCTTCCAGGTCATCTCAAGTACGTGTAGTTCTTTTTGATAACGATGATTTAACCTAATTGGATGTAACTAATTGGACAAGTCATTCAAACGGACAGCTTTTAAAATGATCATCATTGTATTTGTTTGTTATTTAAACCGGACCGTTGTCTGAAAGCAGCTTTACAGTTGATATTATATTTTAATATCTAGAGCCAATCCCAAACTGAGAAAAACCTCAGTCCTAAACGTTGGAAGGAACGTAAGGAAGAAACTTAGGGAGGACCAAGAATTCAAAAGGGACCCAACGTCTTCGGGTGCCCCGGGAACCTTTAACTGACCTGTGCCAATAATTCCAGATTTTTTTTTTTAACCTTCTGTTAACATGTCTTTTTTTATTGTTAATTTTTAGTTCTCAACTTTAATCGTTAAGCTTATTCACAGTACAAACCAGCGGTCAGTCGACTGTGAGTGCGCCAATCCCTGAAGAACATTGCTTACAAGCTTAGGCATATTTTGGATAGGATGGTTAGTCTGTTGTAGAGCAAGCAGGGTCTCGGTTTAAACACGGAGGGGGGATGATCCCGTTCAACCTCTTTTCCTTGCATGTCACATTTGGCCCTGTTGATATAATTGATGTAATTGGGTGTTAAACTCTTGGACCATACGAGTGCTGATTGAAGTACCCAATGGATAGAATGCCAGTTATTCACAGGACCCTCTACCTGCATGTTGCCCCAACCTAGGCCTTCAAGAACGGCTCTTTCCAGGAGCTGACTCTGAACTCTGATCCACAGGACCTGCTTGATTAAATTTTATTTTTTCATCTTTTAATTCTGTAGAAAGACTGAAAGGCGCAGATGGGCAGGCCATGGTGCTCAAACTCAAAGACTGGCCTCCTGGAGAAGATTTCCGGGACATGATGCCCACACGGTATGCTCTGCGTGCCTTTGCTGAGATTGAAGACATGCTGTTTGTGTTTTAAACGGCTTCAACTTCACAGTGAATTGTTGTTTCTCGCCTGCAGGTTCGATGACCTCATGGACAACCTTCCTCTACCAGAGTACACCAAGAGAGATGGACGACTGAACCTGGCCGCCCGTCTTCCCAACTTCTTTGTGCGGCCGGACCTGGGTCCCAAGATGTACAATGCTTATGGTAAGGGGGTCACTTGTTGAAAGTTGAAAGGCTCTGGTGGATCTGTGAAGTGCATGATGCTGAAAAGTCTTGTTCTTTTTAAGTCACTTGTGATTTACCGTGGCCCAAAGTACAGTGTGTGCATGAGGAAAGGAGAGTGTGTGTTTGTGGAACACCGAGTGTGATTTTGATCCTGGGTTCTCTGGGGTACTAGGTGTGCACCCTACCACTGCACGACTGAAAAGCACATGAGAGTTAGGCTTGATCGAGAGAGCAAAAGCAATAAACCAATCACAAGGCACTATTTGCTAGGCCCCGCCCCTTCTCTTTTTTTTTTTTTTTTTTTTAAAGGCGCATTTGATGGTGGAAAGCGTCATGAAAAAACTATTTTGGGTACAAATATTATATTTGAAGAAAGAAACAATTTTTTCACTTTGCTTTTATCTAATTATTACCTGCCATTTCACACTATAAGGCGATACGTTGGTTCTCGACCGCCTTGGAATTTGGTTCTATACGTATTTTGAATACAAAAATCTCAGTCTGGATCGTTTGCTTAAACACTCTTGCCTAAACAGCCGAACCTCCATTCACAATTGTGTTGCAAGATTCAGGTCTTCAACTCCAATTCAATTTTATTTCTATAGCGCTTTTTACAACGGAGCATTTTCTCAAAGCAGCTTTACATTCTTATAATATCTTAAAAGGCCAATCCCAAATTGAGCAAGCCTAGGGTGACAGTGGCAAGGAAAAACTCCCTGAAAGTGGTAGGAAGAAACCTTGGGAGGACCAAGACTCGACAGGGGACCCGATCTCCATGGGTGGCCTAGGTGTTAATTAAATAAATACTTAAAAGTATATTAAAGTAATGGTAAAATTAGGTAAATGATTTAAGTCGATAACAAATGAATAATAACATTAAAATTAGTAATCTAATACATAAACTAAATTATAAAACAAAATGGATATAAAATGAGTCCTCACTGGGAGGTCCTTGGAGGCACATCGTCTCCCAATGTCCAACGATGGAGGGGAGCCACTGCGCTGGGCCGGAGGAACATCCAAGCGTGCGAGCTCTGTTCAGCTCTGAGAGAAAAGAGAAAATGTAGTTATTGATGGGTTAGGAGCACGAAGTCCGTTATCCATTAATGATGCCTTGTGCAGCACGAAAAAGGTCTTGTACGGCACAGTGTGTTTTTTTTTTTATTTTTTTTTTATTTTTTTTTTATTTATTTTTTTTACATTTACAGTACTGTATTACTTGGTGCAAATAAGTCCCTATGGATAATAAAATGCCCTCTATAAGAGAAATGTACTTGTAAATGTTTGCTTTATTTAACACATCTGACTTTTTTCGGCTGTGGTTCCTCCTCAGGTCTGATATCTAATGAGGACAGGAAGTACGGCACCACCAACCTGCACCTGGACGTGTCTGATGCTGTTAATGTGATGGTCTATGTGGGAATACCGGAAGATGACGGGAACCATGAAAACCGTAAGTACTCACGAGGAGAGACCGAGAACGGTTCTTTATTATGAGCACCGTTTAGGAAAGTGACGTAACGTTTTAATGTGGGGAAATAACTGTTAGTAGAAGTGCAAACTTTTTAATCAAGTGATTGCAAAGCATCAGGTATTGACACTGAAGTACTCCAGCGTGTGTGTGTGTGTGTGTGTGTGTCAGTGGAACTCGGACCCGTCTCTGTAGTTCTGTTCATATTGTTCTTCAGCCAGCTCCCGTCCAGCAGACGTTAGTGTCTTACTAGTCGTTTTCGTTAGCCAGGGAGCCCTAATAGCCCTGAGGTCCTGTTTACTTTTAGCTCAGGTGTTCAGGACCGTGCTTCTTTTGATTGTGGCACCATTTCTCATTCACAGAAGCAGATCATCCTGGATATAAAGGTCTGTGCATTTTTTACAAATTTGTCTCCTCTCATAGGCATGCTTCTGTAGTCTAACCTCTGTCATTCTGTCTCTTCCTCATCCCTCCTTCACGTTCCATTCACTTTTCTGATGTGTAAGAAAAATAAACGAACGAACCCCGCTTTGTAGAAATGCGCCACATATTAAATTTCGAAAGTTTCTGCTAGAAATTAAATATTCTGATCGGGAGCCGATTTCTGTTGTTTTATGTGCAACTCGTTCCTGTGTTTTACAAACCCCACCTATTGACAGTGTTGCCCGAATAATCAGGCACTGGATTATCCTATCCTCCTCAAGTGTATATGTGCACTAGGCTTGGGTCCATAATCAATGTCAAAGAACATACTGATGATGTTAATAAGAAGCAATATTAGAAATTAGGGCCCGTAGGTCCAATGCAACCCGCCACCCCATGTACCCGTTATCAAGCGTTCAGGCGCCATCGACTGTGCCTGAAAAGGGGAAGCTACCCAACCCTGCAGTGGACTGGTGTCCCACCTTACATCTACGTCCAGTGTCTTCTCTCGCTTTAACCATGATTTCTTTAAACTGCCAAGTCTTATATTGTGATCCCTCAGCTTTACCTGTTCCTATTTTTTTTAAAATATGATTCTAGTCTATGGTTATTATACATTATAATTAGCATTTTAGTTTGCTAATTAATATAATTAATGCATATTATGGTCCTCTATATAAACTTATTCTAATCAAATGAATGCACTCTGTGTAATATATATTATTATTATTTATTATAAAAACTTTCACTTAGTTATACACTATAGAAACAGAACACATTTAATTAATTAACTAGAACTATCGTAGCAGCTGGTATTCAGCACATTTTCCCCTTAAGGAATAACGTAAACTCGTTCCAGACCCCATCCAGACTGCACAAGGCCTTTTCTGTATAAATGTAGTTGTATCGTACAGGAGCTCTCTGATTTATGTTCCAACAAATCCATCCATAATTGAAATGTACCATGAACCAATGAATTTAATGTCGTCTATACTGTATCATGGCCGAGCCTATTACACATTAACACTTCCATTAACCTACAGTTGGCCAAAATCATTCCCGCAAAGCTTATTTTATAATAATAAGGTGTTGCACAATCTCATGTAATTTATTGAATAACTGATTGAAAGTGAAATGGAAAAGTAAAACACTTAATCTATTGGAGAACTCGGGGCGCAGCCTGCGTTTTGAAGGATTCGGTTCTTGTTCACCTTTCAGTTTACTGTCAGTACAAACCATTTTGGGACCTATGGAGACTTATTTGCAGTAAGAATACAGCGTTACTGTAAAAAATAGAGCCAGTGCTTTGATCAGGAATCCGATTCCGTACAGAATCAAGATTTGAGTGTCAAAAGACGAGAGCTGAGACACGTTTTTCTGGTCTAAATTGATCGGGAGACGAATTGGACACGTTCTGAGGCGAGAACCGACATACCTCTGTATGAGCACCGCTTAGAATCTTTCAAACGTGTCTTTACGAGGATCAGAAGGTATGTGCAAATGAGAACCCGTCTCAGATCCACATTCCTGCATGGCAATTAGAAAAAAATACATGCCATGTTGTGACATGATTCCTCCTAGCGGATCTGGAGGTTTCATTAACGTTTATCGTGATAAATCAATTTCATTGTCAGCCCAGGCTGTATAAGCTCCAGGTAGTCTGTTGTGGTACAGAGATTCTTATGGCTCTTTACTTACTCTTTAATTAACCACTGAATTAAATACAGCTTTAGGTTACCGTCTAACGGGGAGGTAGCAGAGGAAAGATGTGACTTAGAATGTCCTGTACAGTTCTTGGAATTTGATTTCAGTGTGTCTCTCTCTCTCACACACACACACACACACACACACACGAACGATACCATTACGTCATCGGCAGTACTCACAGAAATGCATAACATGAGAACATTTCCTCGGACGTGCTCGGGTCCAAGATATCTTCTTGCTCTGTCTTTAACTCTTTTATCTCGCTTTTCTTTATCTTACAATCTCAGGTAACTGAACGATGAATTTTAGATCTGTGTCGCCTTGAGAATTTTTGAAAGTTAATCCTAGCTGCCCACTGAGTCTTCCTTCGGAGCGAATGATCTCATTCTCTACCATCATTGTGCTGCACTTTGGTCGGTGCAGATCTTCAATAGGGAAAAGGTCGATGCTGTGTTCATGCGATTTGGTGTCTGTTTATTGAAATCTGTTAAGAAGTCTGTAAGACTTGTTAATTTTAAACGGTCTAAACACTGTGCCTGCTGCCAAGATTCTAAAATGGTTTGTATGTATGGAGGGGTTCGGCAGTCGTAGTCTTTATACTATATTGCTATGGTGTGTATCAGATACTAACAATCGACATTTGCATCATATTGCTGACTTATAAATAGTGGTAGACGATATGGACACTTAACCTATCAGTTTTGTTATTGTGATGGACAATATGCTTTTCTGAGCATATCGTCTGTGCTTAAAGAACACTGATCAGCGGTTTATAATAACGAGTGTAATTAGTCCTGTTTGATTCGATTTTCAATCAAGTATGGGATCAAATTTGAATACAGTCGATTCCGGTTAATGGGATCACATTGGGACGTGATCGTTTTGGTCCTAATAACCGGCTGGTCCGATTAATCGAACATGTCCTATGTTATAAGACGGGACGTGCTATAATTTATATAACATATTAAATGTTTATTAAACCTTTATTGTAGGATTTACACGTATAGCGAACGTACAAACAAGAACTACTGTTG
>JAYJMA010000003.1:8095025-8119998 GCA_036873895.1 Parotocinclus cabessadecuia
TTACAATGTAGCATCGTCTCAAAGCAGCTTTACAGTAATACAATTATCTAAAAGGCCAATCCCAAGTTGAGCAAGCCAATGGCAACAGTGGAAAGGAAAAACTCCTTTAGATTAAGAGGAAGAAACCTCTTGGGAAACCCATGCTCATTTGGGTAATAAACATCATAAACATTCTATATAAAACATTTAAGTGTATTACATCTATGAAGAGATGGGAGACCTTGATATTTATCTAATAAAATATCTGATCAACTTAAATATTACAAAATATTACATTTAGAATGTGATTTTTCACAGGTGATGTCAATAACTGAACCTGGCTTTTTGGACTGTAGCTGATAATAGTTCGGATGGTTCTTTTACTCTTTGGTCTGGAGCACACTGTCCATTTTTTAACTTCCCTGGGCTTAGAGGCATCTAGTATGGACTATTAGTGAAAACGTGTATTGTGGTCAAATGAATCAATATTCCAGACCATTTTTGGTAAATATAAGCAGCGTGCATTTTAGACCAAAACCAAAAAGGACCACCTAGACTGTTATCAGCTACAAGTCCAAAAGCCATTAAAATCACCACGTAAATTTAGTTTTTTACCTCATTACATTAAGTTAAATATGTTGGGCAATTGTACAGGTTTTTCAGATTTGGGATCGTAATAGTATGAGACAATAGGGGACAAAACAATGTGCAAATAAAATATAAAAGAATTTGTAACCAACACTCAAGAAAGTTTTGACATATGACAGGAAGATAGTTATGTATAAGGTCATCAATCACAATACACTGCAATTTCCTACAATATATTGGAGCGCTGTCTACTGTTTCTCACCCTAACACCCTAACAACCCTAACCAGGATTGAGAAAATGATTAAGTGAATACACTATGTTGGGTCAACATACGTTACCAGGGCAGGTGGGAGCTGTGACTAGCTAGAGTTCGTAAATTACATCATAATAGACAGAAATAATGTAACATAGTACAGTATTTTCATTTAAAGTAAATAAATAATACATTAATACAACATTGTTCCCTTTAAATGATTTGAATGAAAATAACATTTAGTTTTCTTGTCTAATGCAAGTACTTGCATTTATTTTGTAGACTTTGACTAAAATTAAAATTCTTCAATAAATCTGCACCACTTTCATGTCCTTGTGAAGAAAACATTCAGATTTGAGTGGACAGAAAGTTAGAGAAACCTGGAGTGGTCATGGCTGTTGTCGTCTCTCCTGCAATGGACTTGGAGTGTTTTTTCCACAAGGACATGCTACACTTTTGAATTTGCTAAATAAAAGATGCTCATCCTGTACTCCAGCACTTTTCTCTGCTCTAGTAAAATTTCCTTCATGTGGAATAATGGCATCTTCAATGGAATAAAGGTGTGCTCGGTATCAACCTGTCAGCTTTCTGCTGTATTTGTTAAACAATTTATTGTGATCTGTATTTAGGCCAATGCACCGACTCTGAGAATCATCTGGTTTCAACATGAATTGTGTATAAATGTATAAGGGAAGTCCTTAAAATCACATCATAAATACAATTCTACAGGAGGTATTTGGTAAAAGATAAATAATATTTAGTACATATTATCTTTACAAAATGCATTAAATACACATTGCTTTATTGTAAAGACAGTTCGGCATTTTGATGTCCTATGTTATGGTTATTATGAAAAAATTTTCCGGCAAAAAAATTGCTAAAATTGAAAGTCCCTGTAAAAAACATCAATAAGCAAGTGTTGGAATGCTAAAGAAAGTGTGAAGGTGCACAAGGGATTGCAAATGTCCCAATGGCTATTGTTTTTATAATGAATGGGGGTGGTGCTAACAAAGTGTGTATGTAAAAAATGGGCACCAGTACGTAGATGCAAACCTATAAAGGGCATTATTTGATGTTTCAATCAAATATCAGTAAATAAATATTGGTCTTACAGTTTTTCATGAGTTGGAGTGTCATCAGAATGGAATGTCATCCTCAATAAAAAGTTGCTGTTCCAACTAAAATCAGTGATGAAACATTTCAATTACTTTCCTGAGCAGAACCAGACAGGGAAAATAAATGCACTACATTTCCCATAATGCCCCACTATCTTTCCAAAAGCTTGAGCAGCTAACAATTTCAGTCAGAGCTAGTTTCTTTGGGGTTTTCACATGGAGTAATAAACCTCTGCAAATATTTAAAACAAAGCCATTTATAACCATATAACCAATAACCATATAAAAGTACACATTACATCACTATTTCATTAGAAACAGTGGCATTGGCATTCATTAGCAAAGCTAACATTGACATTAGTTAATTAAGAAAATTAACTTTGTCCTAACTTTATTGGAATGTGTTACTCACCTGAAATAGGAACATGAGATTATCTTTGTGCATTAAACCAGACATCACCCAATCATGTTTCAAATGCAAAAAATCCCTATGAGTCAGTAAAGCCAGCTGACTAGATTACAAAACAATGTTGACAACAACAAACAAATGACAATGTTGTGTGATTCAAGCACCATCCAAAACTCAACTCATTCTGTTATCGCTGGGTTTGTTTCATTAAAAGGATTTAACATGTCTGGATTTGCACAAAAAGCATCATTTGGCTCAGTCTTTTTCAAAGTATTGCATTTTTTTCTCTATTTCTGTCTCGTTTGAACGTTGCAGCACAATGTCTGGAGTGTTTATTCCAGCGCAGTCATGCATGTGACTTGCCTCTAGCTCATTTCCCTAGGTTTAATTAGATTAACTTCTAATGACAAAACAAAGCGGTGATGTCTGGCAGACAATATATACAGAAAATTACAGCTAAGCTGTTACACTGAACTAATGATGTGGGTTTTTTTTTTTGCCATGCTTAAAACAGGTGTGTATTGGTTTAGCCATTTGCTAAGTTGAGACCATGTCTAATTGATTTATATAAGAACAACAGACACTAAACGACCACCACCATATCAGTTTCACTGTAGTACTGAGAATGATCTTTCACACAAATAGTATCTGATCTGTGCTGTGCTGTGCTGGGGTTCCTGACCATTAGAGAACAGTGTAAAAGGTATGAATAAAGTATGTCGAGAAACAGATGGACTACTGTCTGTAACTGTAGAACTACAAAATGCTTCTCATTATTTATCAGTGATTTATTACTGTGCTATACTCTCTGTGTTCATGAGTCAGAAATGATCAAATACGGTGAATGAATAGATTGACATATCTTGGGTTGCTGAGAGGTTTGTAAACAGTATTGCAAGGTGTTTGATTTCAGCTCCACCAGCTGTTACCGAGACCAAGAGGCACCCCTTGGGATCCTGAAAGCAGTTATTTGGTTGCTGCAGAAGCTGCAGTATAAAAGGCGAAGAGTAAGAAGATGACCACTCCATAGCCTGCATCTCTTTGCATGAATATTTCACGGCCATGGCTGCACAATACACTGGAATCTCAGATTCCTTTAATATCAGTCAGTTTAATAATTCATGTAATAAAATCTGGGTGTCTCTAGTCTGCTGCTGCTATCTCCTCAGAGTGATGCTCAAATTGGCACTAGGAAAGGAACAGCAATGCAAGGGCAAGCCAAGACAGGAGAAGAAGGAAAAGTGAAAAGTGAAAAGGGCTTCTGTTTGTGTGTGCGTGTGTGAGGGAGAGTAAGTGAAATAAGACAGAGAGAAACACAGAGAGGGGGGACAGACAGACAGACAGACAGACAGACAGAAAGAGACAGACAGACAGACAGAGAGGGAGAGACAGAGAGAGACAGACAGACAGAGAGAAAGAGACAGAGAGAGAGACAGAAAAAGAGAGAGAGAGACAGACAGACAGAGAGAGAGAGACAGAGAGAGAGACAGAGAGAGAGAGACAGACAGACAGACAGAGAGAGAGAGACAGACAGAGAGACAGATAGAGAGACAGAGAGAGAGACAGAGAGACAGAAAGACAGAGAGACAGAGAGAGAGAGACAGAGAGAGAGAGAGAAATGGCTGTAATTTGGAGTGAGGCTACAGTCTACAGTTAATCACTGATGTTATATTATATTGAGGCAAATAAAATAAATAAGTACAATTGTGCGCTGTGAAACATCTGAATTATGGTATGTGAAACAGGGTCTTTTCTGCCTAGTGGACAAGGTACTGGGCTCTCAATCAGAAGATTAAGGGTTCACGCCCCACCTCTGATAAAGCTGACACTGTTGGGTCCTTGAGTGAAGCCCTTACCCTCTGGATAAGGGTGTCTGCTAAATGCCTTCAATGTAAATTACCATACTTACTAAGATAGCATTGATTACAATAAATTACGCTCTTGTTGATACAGTTACCAAAGACCAAAAGTAAACTGGAGCGATACCATGCCCCCCCCAACCCCCAAAGGGTGTACTCTCACTATTTTTCTGTTATTTGGACGTTAATTAGAGGTATATGAGAGTTTTGTCCTGTTACATTTCCTATAAGCTGGAATTGAAATGAACATGACAGTCTTTTCAATGTTGTGTCATACTGTGTTTATATCAGTAATATATCTGCAATTTGGCAGCTGTGTCCCACTGACATGCTACAAAATCTGTAAAATATACTACTCACAAAAATTCTGGGATATTCAAGAAGAAATGTTTTTGGACAAATTTTATAGTGTAAGCTGACAATGAGCTCCCCCCCTAAGCCACTAATACCCTCATTATTAATGAATTATTTTACATTGTCCAATTAAAACTTGCTTGATACATAAGAGTATTAACACTACAATCATGATGCAATTCTCTGAACAATATTGCATGAGACATTGGAAGAGTAAACAGAAGTAATTTTTATGTAATAAGTAGACAATTGTTACCTTAAAACGCATTCACATTTACATCATTGTCCGTGGTAATGGCATGGCCTATATACAGACACCGCTAATAAACAGAGACCGGAGATTATTATTAATCTAAACCGCACTCCTTTTACGCACAGGTAAACACAGGTGTTATTGTACCGTTACTAACGATCAGTTAGAGACTCCAGGTGTGAAACCGGTTCCTTTTTCCAGTTGGATATAATGCAGATCACTATGCAGCCATTCTTAGTCGTGAGTTCGGAGCTGATGGAGTTACCTACCAGAGGCTGCGCGCTGTGGGCGGTGGAAGAAATTAATAATAATGAAGCGGCTCTACAGAAAGCACCGAAGCTCCTGTCGTCCTGCTTTTCTTTATTTTCTTTAATTTATAAATGGCAAACTGAAGAAATTATTAAACCAAAACAAATATAGCTATGTGTTAAATTTGGTTGCAAAGTCCAGCAGGGATTCGGCGTGCTGCAGCTCATCTCTTGAGGAAGGACAGTTTGAGGTTGGTAATTTTGTTCGTACATAACTTTTTGGGGGAATGTGCTGACAAATACTTCGCAACATGTAGGATTTATGGTCACAATTTTTTTATATGCGACATCGAGTACTAACTGCAGGCACAGAAAGAGCATGTAAAAGATTTTCATTTGCATAACCTTTATTTGCATTTAATGGCTTTTTAAATTAATGCCTATCCAAATATTTATTTAAATGATCACTGTTTTCTTTTAAAGTTATCCTATAATGCATGTTTACTGCATAGTCTGTACAAATAAATTAACCAATTAACTAATACAGCAACCTACAAGATAAAGGAAAAGGTAGATTCATCCAATCTTATTGTTGATGGCTTTAAATGTGTTTGGAGCAGCTAATCACCAGCTGCTGGAGACCACAGTTCCCAGGGACCCAGGTTCAAACCCTGTGCTGAGTTTCTAATGCTATTATACTTGTTTTGGTCTTATGGGCTCTGCAGTGGACTGGTGTCCCATTCTGAGAAGGAGTGGCACAGTGGGTAGCACTGCCACCTCCTAGCAAAAAGTTCCTGGGTTCAGTCCGATGGTAGAGTGGCCTGGGTCCTTTCTGTGTGTTCTGCATGTCTTCCCAGTGTCTGCATGGGTTTACATCTGGTACAGATGCTGTTGTATTATTTTTTTACAATGTCCCTTTAAAATGTCGCTTTTCTGATATCTGCAGGGTGTTGATGGAGAGGATTTCGAATGACAGCCGGAACAGTGGTCATCACTGGTGGAATCATAGCTGCAGTCATCTTATTGACTATTGTTACAGTGCTGTGCTGCTGTAGATTACAGGTACATTATTTTTAAATCATAAATAATGAATTGGTTCTCGGCTTCATCCAGCAGTCTAAGATGCTAACCCATCCCCACTGGGTTCAAATCTCAGTAGTGCCATTCAGCCCGGTTGGGCGTCACATGCAGACTTGATTGTCTGTTGTCTGAGGGAAGGGCGGCTGGAATTGTCCCATGAAGCTGTGACAATGTTCTTTATCCAGTCCCTGTGATAGACTGCCATCCCCTCTAGGTCACAATTCACACAGTGCTGACCAAGATTTAAAAAAAGAATGACTTTATTAAGAACAAAATACTAATACAAAGTAGGGTAAATGACTGTAGCTTCACTATTTAATTTAACTTTACTCTCAGTGTCAATGGTTAGTTAATGACAGACACAAGGTTGTATTTGGGAGAAAATTAGCGCACCAGGAGTAAAGACATGCAAATGCTACACACTGCTGGAGCTAGTTTTGGGAGGTGGGTTGGTTGGCTTGGGGACTCTTAAAGCACCCATGCTAACCAAATGAAACCCTGTTGTTTTTGCAGAATAAGAAAATTTAAAATAAGGTTTACTTGCATTGTACTTTAAACAAAAATACCCTTATTAGAACAGTCTCACTGAGAAAAGGATGTGTATGTTGTATAATTGCACCACCTGGTGTTTAAAAAATGAAATTGCTTTAGATGGTGTAACAAACCTACATAAACCTACAACTCAACGATGCACATTTTTCCATATTTGTATTGTGATGAATGGTGCCACAATGCATCATAACACCCCTATTAATCATCAAATATTTAGATCAACTACCAGTATGGAGGAAAACCATTCTGGTAGTTGATCTAAATATTTTCTAAAGTTGCTGGTCTGTATCATTGATAGAAAATTGCTTGAATGAGTAAGTTTAGAGTTGTGCTCAGTGACTGTATTTGAGTTTTATGCTTTATGATGCAATAACATTTGCCTGTCACATGATCATTGCTGACTGGTTTTAATAGCTAACTAGTTTAATAGTAATAATATATGCAACCGACTATTATTTATGTGGTGCTGTTGTAAATTGGGTAAGTTATCAAATTATTTTACTGGACAACATGGTTTTGTAATGTTTAGACTGCTAATAAATACAGGTTCCAATCTAGGTCCAGACCAATAGTGTTGGATATAATATAGATCGCTCTACCAAGCAATAACATATTTTGTATCTGTAACATTGATCTGTAGGGTAATATATTGGGTATATTATATTAGATTATTTTATTATTATATTATGTATATTATATCAGCCTATGGGTGCAATTTTAGACACACCCTGTCACTGCACCGCTGTCCCACTCTGTTCACTCTTGAGTAATGCTTCCCATTATTTCTACTCATTTCATGTCTTTATATTTCACATCTTTACTGATTTTATGCATTGTATGACATTCTTTTGCTTTTTTCATGATTTTAATAATTAATTACATTTGAGTATAGGTGTGATATTTGGGGGTCGAGAACGGATTAATCCTATTAGCATTACTTCTTATGGAGAAATTTAATTTCAACTTCAGACAAATTGTAGTTTGAACAGCCTTCTGGAACAGATTAAGTTTGAATTGTGAGGTTTAACTGTAATTGACTGCCTCTCTTTATGAGACAATTATGATTATGAGGAATACAGTCGAGTCTGGTTAATCAGACCACATTGGTATGCGATTGTTTTGGTCCTAATAACCGGCTGGTCCGAATAAACGAACATACCCCATGTTACAAGACAGGATGTGCTATAATTTATATAACATATTAAATGTTTATTAAACCTTTATTGTGTGATTTACACGTATAGCGAACGTACAAACAAGAACTGCTGTTGCTTAGCAGTAGCATAAAATTGACTATTTGACTAGTAATTTCCTTTCAATGGCTCATATTTGTATTTACTTTAATTTCATCATTTAATTAATTCATTCATTCAATCACTTTCTTATCTGCTTGATCCTGGACAGGGTCAGTGTTTACCTGCTAACAGGAACAACATTAGACAAGGTGCCAATCTATCCTAGTGCGCGATTCAGTGGCCTAAAATAGAAATCTAACCCTGTGCCTACTTTTTTGATCTATACACTCTTTCCTAAGAACTTATTTGAACTTCTCTTACTTAAGTACTCTACCTGTTTTGCTCTAGTGACAACTGAAATGTGCAGTAACTTTCCGCATCCTAAAGAGCTCCCTTAAGAAAGTCCTCATGTGCTAAAGGACTGCGTGTTCTCATCCATCACCTCACTGAGCAATGGATCTCAATAACGGACCGGCAGCTGACATTTTCCTCTTGCTTATTTTCCGTTCGGTTGTATTGATCGCAGGTCACCCACCTACCGCTGCCATTCTACCTCCAAACTGACCCACTGTTGGAGAGCAGGTTGTGAAAGTGTGTAAGTGTTTAATACAGACCTCTGCTCCTGCCGTCTGCACAGTGATATGGGTCGCCCGTGGAGAAAGGGCTGCTGGGTAATTGTGTGCGGGCAGGATTCCCCTCGCAGATGGCTTCATTAGAAGCTAGAGGCGATGGTGCGTGGATCGATTGGGCCTCTATAGGATTAATTGATCGTCCCCGGAGTGGGGGCGAAATCCTCGATGCTGCGACGGAGGAGGAAATCCTGATAATAGGCCAAGCGGGCCTGGTCATAAAAAAAGTGTTTTGTAAAAGGGGTATTTTGAAGAACTGCCCCACTTGCAACAGAAGGGGTAAATGTGTGACTCCGGCTTAATTTGAATGTGTGTTTAAGGAAGCCTCGTCTTTGGCAGAACGCCTCGATCCTCCAGCGGGCCACACTAGATTTAATAACTTAGCTGCTTACTAAGCCCAGCAATTATGGTTATTAAGATTAGGTAATTGACCCAGTGATCTCTTGAGTGTTACAGTGTAGCTCCACTCGACAATGAAAATGTGGGTCCGGGCAAACATAAAGCTCCCAGCTTGCTGGAAATGTTTACACCCTAGAAAGCCTGCATTGCAAAAACTGGTGTCATTTTTTACAGATATTTTTAACAGTGTTTTCAAAGCAAATGCATCCAGTTTTCCCCCTGTGTTTACCAGTCATGGTTGTGGGCGTGTCCGGAGCCTATTACACATAGATGGTAAGTAATTAGTACAAGTATTCAGTTACTGTGCTTAAGTATTAATTTAGTTATCTATACCTTAATTGATTATTCTCTAGCTGAATACCTACGCATTTCAAAATAAAAAAAAATATGTACCTTTACCTTTTCATTACTATCCAAACTATAATAATTTACTATTATTTTCCAAACTGCCGTTTTACTTTAGCTTTTATGAGTCTGTTTATTTATTTATTTATGTATCTATTTCTTTAGTTCTGGTCAGGCACCTGAAACACCAGTCAGAGGTTAGGTTTTCGAGCATTGAAACTGGTGCGAGGGAAGCCAGTGGTTGGTGGAAAAGGATCAGAGCTTTAGGGGGGCTGAGGGTTTCAATCATTTTGGACTTGGATTTCCACACTTGTGAAGGAACCTTATAAGATTTTGGGGAAACACTGCCTGGAAAGACACCAACGAATATCAGACCCTTTTTTTTTCTTATTATCACTGAGCCTGTGATCCACATTAAAACATGTGCTTTCTGTGGTTTTAACATTTTTTTTTTCAGCTTTTCAGAGTCAAACCATTGTTAAAAAAAGAACAGCAGCAAAAATGACTTGTACTATTGTATTATTTTTAGTTAGTGTTCAAAAACCCTTAATTTGGGTTACATGGTTAGGCACACATGAGGATGAGTAGATTGTTTGGCTTAAAGAGCATGATAGCATGATTAGCATGTCTAGTAATGTTTTGCAGCATTTCTAAAAACAAATCCAAAGAATTAAAAATGATTTCTTCTGTTTTGTGGTTAGCTGTTGTAGATGAATCCTGCTTTTATACACCCTTAATGATCATGCGAATCAGGGTGCTAGTCTGACGGACCTTCATACTGTAAGTCCAGCCTGAGATTCGAACCCAGGTTCTCTGGAACTGTCATGTATACACCAGTGTGTGTGTGTGTGTGTGTGTGCGCTCCAGTATAAGCCTTGTGTAGTATCACAGCTGGGGTTTTTTTTTAGTTTAAAGTGTTGTTTGTTGTTAAGACTCTGTGCTTTGTTTTTTAATAAATCTTTACCGTTGCCTCTGCCCTGGTCCACATCAAGTCTTTCGGCCTGCAGCTGGTATCTGTTCCGTAATACCACACCTGTGAAGCGAAACACACACTGCGACAAAAGTATGTGTGTACAGGACAGGAACTGCTCCGTCTCCAGCTGCTGGTTCATTACTCTAAATGGAGTAAACAACATTTGTTTGATTTATTTATTCGCTTAAATGCTGCGAATGCCTAATTAAAACATGGGAATGAACAACACTGAACAATGATCGCCTATAAACCAGCTCTGGTCAGTAGGAACCAGGGAATACTGGTGTGGTTTGGAAGGAGCAGATCCCTCAACCAATCAGCGAATCACAACACCAACTAACTGTATTTTTGTCCTAACTCATAACTGACCAAAAGAGTCACTAAAGTTTTCTCTGCCTATACCGTGTTTGCATTCTGATTGCTGCACACGACGCACCACATACGGTGTAAGCCCATTATTTTATCGCCTATGTAGCGCACGCATAGAAGGACTAGTAAACCGTTTTTGAAGTTAATGACTACTGTGGCTATGTTGAAGGGAGCCATTATTTGAACAGAGGAATATGTAATGAAGAGATCAACACTCCCACACCATGCAGGATTTTCAGCCTGACATGAGACGGAACTCGGCTCAAAGCGCTCCGCATTAAAGCAACTAATCAGACGTCGGCGACGGCTGAGCTAAATGAGAATCTTTCTTCTCTCTTTTGTGTTTTTCAATCATAAACAATTTTATACTACAGTTTGTAGCATGCAGAGACTTAAAACACACACAAACAGAGGCTAAAAGCAGTTTTAAGTTTTAATGAGCACTGAGACGTGTCCATCTTTGATAAGTCGGGATGTGCAAGAAGCGCGGCATTATGGGTATCTGGAGCTCGCACTTATTTCGTAGCTCCTGATTCTTTCCGTAGAGTAAATATCCAATTCAGGATTGTTTCTAAGTTCTGCCTCGCTACAGCTGCCTTACAGAAAGTTTCCTCGATATGTTATTCAGCTAAAAGTGTTTTTTTATTTATAGAACTATACTTTTCAGAACTACAGTAGATCTGTACAGAAGCTAGTAGTGAATTAGATTGGTAACCCCTTGCCAAGTCATTCTTTTTCTTAACCAAAAGAGCACTATGTGCTCACATTAGGCGCTCTGTACTGTGCCTGAGCATGTTTGACTGTCAAAGTGTGGTTTGTTTGACTAATGGAATTGACTGTGCACAGTATGATGAACTGTGAGCAGGCTTGTTTAAGGTGGTAGGTTCGAGGACAGCATGCAGAGCATGATCGTTAATTGTGTCTGAGACAGAGCATCAGTTGCCTCCTTAAAAATCCTCTTATATGGGCAGCAAGTAGCCCAAAATCGCCTCATTGCATAATCAGTAAATGCACTGCTCACAAAAAGCGGTGTATTTTTGAAGGTGCATGAGAGAGCTTTGTGTCGGTGTGCCCAGAAATCTGTTTAAAATTCATCACATTGTGATGATGTAATTGTGCTCAGGCCCAGAATGTTTAAACACAATGGGAGAGGGTGGGCAAGTATGCTATGGCACAGTACAAGACGACCAGGCCTAGTGTGAGTATGCTTTAACTAACAAATACATATTCATCCCTAATTAATCATTAACAAGTCAATTAAATACAACTAATAATTTTGGGTTTTATAACTTGCTGTAGGTTTGAAAAGTTTTTAAAGGCATTAATATTTGTAGAAGCTCTTTTGTGGACGGTGGGAGGGGGCACAGTGGTAATTTGACTGGCCCACCAGCGGCGTTATCCACGACTGTCAAGCTGCCAGTTTCGGGCCCTTGAGCAAGGCCCTTAACTAAAATGGCTTGCGTCTTGTACCTTGTATTAATTATGTTTGTCACTCTAAACAAGACCATTTATTATTTGATTTAATATAAATGTTTAATGCTGGGAACAAATGCAGTGTTCCTTATATTTAATTTGCCCCAGACAGGCTGAACCCAATAAAGTTCATGTTTTTTTTCTCGTCATTTGTTAATAAAAATCCATTCCAGAATTTCAGGCCTTGATGGCATTTCAAAAAAAGACGGGATGTATTTATAATACAAGGAACACTGCTTTTTCAAAAAAAAATTTGCATTGACCACATCGTCCTAGTTGTTTCTAATTTGGAGTTGCATATTTGTTTTCTCCAGATGTTATTCCAAGGAGTGTACATGAATAAAAACGGTACAATACACAGGAAATAGCCCTGATCCCAATGCTGAATTTTTTTTAACCATTATTCATTTCTTTTTGTTGATAAAAGTCTGAAACTGTAGAACAACCCCATATTACCTGCTCTGGTATTTTGGAGGTCTTTAGATGTCTTTGTGTTTTTTTTTTAGATTTCAAAAGCAATTACATTCATTACAATTATTGAATACAACGGTTAATTAAAACTCAAGGATATAATGAAATGCGGACAAACCACCATGGCTAATTAACAAGTCTTTGGTAGTGTGGTGGAGAGCGATAGACAGACAGACAGAGTGAATTTAACAAGACGTGTTGCATGAGAGCAGGAAAGAAATGAAAGAAAAAACAGGTTAGTGGGGGATTAGTGTAGCTTTGGCGGCTGTGAGAAGAGCAATTTCTGACGATTCCCCGAGAGATGGCACATCCACAGCTGAATTCAAAGGCTATTCTCTTAATTAAAGGCTTTAATTAGAAAGTTACGGGGTCGCCTGAAGCGAAAGCTGAAGGAAGAATTTATCAGTGTTCGCTTGTTTGGAAAGACGAGACAGTTTAACAAGTTATCCTTTTTTTATCTTCGGCTGAGAAGTTTTCCTCACGTTTCCGTTTGTGTCGGTGGCTCTGCCATGTGGCGAGTCAGCGTAAGATTTGCGTCTTGAGAAGCTGTCAAAATAAGAAGCTTTTCTAACACTTGTGTTAGCAACAGGTTACGCGACTTCAGTCCGCACAGCCAGTGACAGGGTTGTAGTAATTAACGCAGACTACGACGATCAAATAATAAACCAAAATGAAATACTAAGCTACTCACATATTGTCTTTGCTAGCCCACTGGTATTATTACCAATTTACCGTACCAACATCTAGCATAAGAATTCAAATATGGCGAAGCACAGAAATGACCAGCAGCCCCTCACGTTTTTTAGAACCCCATCTGATGTCCTTCTACTGAAAAAATATAATAAGCTGCATGATGTTTATGTTAATGATTAACTGGATTGGATTGGATTAACCGTACAGTCGCATGTCTGTCTTTCATCGATGTGATCCATGAAGTATTTCGGCGTACCCGGAGTAAACCCACGCAGACACGGGGAGGACATGCAGACTCCACCCAGAAAGGACCCAGGTCGCTCCACCCTGGGATTGAACCCGGGACCTTCCTGTTGTGAGGCAGCGATGCTACCCACCGAGCTCCCGTGCTGCCCAATCCTTAACTAATTAACTTAATTACCATGTTCATTACGGGGATCCATGGGTGATCACAGGCCCAGTGTTATTCAATACATTTGTGTGTTTCTGTGTGATATGTGTCTGCATATGCAATGGAGTGAGATCCTGTTGACACTTTGAGACCATTAGCATGTTGCTACAGTCTCTCTCCGAGCTCTTAAAAGAAATAAAAACAACCCACAAACTTATTTTTTAATTAATTAACTTAATTACTGGTATTGGGACGTAAACGTAATCTATGCCAGTGGTTCCCAAACTTGAATATTTTTGAGCCTCCAGCATTGATACTATCAAATTCCACTTCCTTTGTATTTATGTTATTTAGCAGACACCCTGATCCAGAGCTACTTACAATGAATACTGTCTTACAATCCAAGCAATTGTGAGGTGGGATTTGAACCCTGGACCTTCTGGTCCATAGTCCAGTACCTCAACCACAGTTCCAAATCAACACGGCTGTGAGCAGGGTTTGAACCTGCGTGGGGAGACCCCATTGGATTTCAAGTCCAACGCCTTAACCACTCGTCCATCACACCACTGGATTTGATCAAATTGTATATACATTTACAAAACAAAGTCTCTGGCATTTCTGGTTTAAACATATACACTGCTCACAAAAATGAAATATCCCCTCATTTTTGTCTATATATGTGCCTTGTTGTGTCCCCTGAAATAGCTACGGACCCTCTACTTTGGGAACCACTCTGTACAGAGCAGCATTAACTCTGAGACGCTGTTAGGATTCCATTAATAAACTGTTCACTGTTGTTGGAAGAATGAATCATATGCTTAGGGTCATCTTGCCACATGACTCACTTTCTCTTGGGATTCAGTTCACAGACAGATGTTCTGACATTTTTTTCTTTAGAATTGCTTGGCATAATTCAACATTTGTTGTTCCATCAATGCTGGCAAATTGTCCAGGCCCATATTCAATAAAACAGACCATGATACTACCACCACCATGTTTTACTCATGGAGAAAAGGTTCTTAGGCCGAAATGCAGATATTTTTTCAAGGCAATGCACTTTTTCAATCAAACCCAAAAGTTCTATTTTTCCATCCAGCCAGAAAGCATTTCTCCAACTGTTGGTTTTTTGGAAAGCAATGGCTCTTTTATTGCACCTTTGCCATACAGACTACATGAGTTCCAACCGTTCTAGTTTGGGAGGAACTACTCCCCCGTAGAGCTCCTCCATGAATGACATTCTTGACAGCATTTCAGGTCAGAGACAATTTCCAAAAAGAAGTTGGGCCCAATTTATGGCCTTATATTGATTTGACTTCAAACAGGTGATGCCAAAAGGTGATAACGTTGTGTGTGTTAGTTTCAGTGTCTAAAAACTATAGGAAACAAAGTAAAAATTTTGGGTTACAACATTCGTATGGCACCCATTTGGCGGTCTGACGCTTGTACATTCGAAACAATAGCCTGAAGAGATCTGTTCAGGCAGTGGCTCATAATACGCTCTAAAGTTCGTTCTCAGCCACGTTGCTTGAGATGAACGACAACGATGGTAATCTTGCAAAATTCTTTAGCGTTGCGCGGATTTCTAGATTTTGACACTAGGATGAAAAGTTAATCTGCGCTTAAAGTGCAATATGAATCCAAAGACAAACGGTTGCGCACATTTATGACATGTTCACATTGGCTTTGAATGATTTATAAAGGCTAGATAGGGTTGTCAGAGACGACATGGCAGGAAGTGACAGTGATATGACGAGACGTGATGAAGAGGGGGAGAGATCGGGAGGAAGGTGGCGAGAGGCGTTTGAAATCGTTTGAAAAAGGGATGCATCGAGCGATAGATAGAAGGGTGTGTGTGTGTGTGAGAGAAAAAGTGTGTGTGTGTGTGTGTAAGGCAGTGGCAGTGCTGAACCTGACACTAATGAGCCGCCTTTCTGATGGGACCTGACAGCGCAGAAGAAAGCCGAATCCCCCGACACTGACGCTACACAACACTCCCGCCTAATTGGAGCTCTCGCTCTGTGTGTGTGTGTGTGTGTGTATGTGTGTAGAACTGTGTGTATGCTTCTCCATTAGGGAAACCTTGGCTTTACTTTGTACGTACGTGCTAATAACAATGATTATACACAGTGCTGCAGGGGAGCTCGGCTGGGCCAGAGTGTGTTTGTAGACGTGTAGTGATTTGACTGAGGCTGGCAGTTTCTCTCTCTCTCGCTCTTTATTTCTTTATTGCTCTCTCTTGGTCTCATAACGGAGTAAGTTTGAAAGTTGTGGCGCAACTGTTGATTTAGGTTATGTGGAAGATGCCAGAGTTCCTATGCGCTTCTCTATTGATCTAACAAGCATGCATAGGACAGATCTTCATTCTTAATATGTATAAGTTAGTGGTTTGGTGGTGAATTAAAACGTCTTAAATAAAAGTGTCGTTAAAATGTGACGTGGGTAAAAAGGTAAAACTTCGAGAAAATGTCATGGTTTAGTCGCTGGGTTTGGAAAGAGCTAAATTGGATGTTTGTTAGGGTCCCTAGCTTTCGCCCCGGAGCGTTCCGCTGTCCTCGCCAATTGCCGTTGCAGAGCAATCGGTGAGGCGATTTATAAATGGTGCTTGATTAACGACCTGATTACGAACAGCTTCTTCTCTGGCTATTTAAGTGCAGGTTCCAGAGTTGTTCGTTGCCAGGTCGTCTGATTCCACTCGTGCACTGACCACCGTGCGCTCCTCGCACGCCTGACCTTACGCTCGTTCCGTCCTCGCCACCTTTCGAGCCTCACTGCAGCCGGGTACCCGTTCCAAATGAGACACGCCTTGGCCGCCCCGGTTGCGCTCTCGAAATGAGACGTGCCCCAGCTGGCTTCTTTGCGCTACGTGCATACAAGCACATGCTCACCCCCAGGCGCTGCGGCGCCTTTCGCGATTTACCTTATCGCTCGCCCTCTGGCGTTCCGGAGTTCCTCCGTGCCCCTGACGTTCCGGAGTTCTACGCGCCACGCGATTTGGGAGACGTCCCAAACCAGCGCTTTATCGTTCTTGCTGCACATCTGTCCCCTGGCGCCTCGCGTTTTCGCGATTTAGTCGCACCCTGGCCAGCTGGGGAGGTTGGTGTTTTTATGCACGCGACACAGCTGCACACTCTATCCCCTTTTTACTTCCTTTTGTTATTTAGGGCTTTTTCTCTCCTTTTAGGAAAAGGAGGCTTATTATAAGCTTATTATAAGCCGTGGGATTCCGTCTATCCCCCATATTTGGGTCCTAACACCCAACTTATAACAGTATATTGTCCTTTTTTGAGCTTGTACCTTAGTAAGTATGGATTATATGCCACTTTTGTGCAGGGCAATCACTTGTGTTACACAGTCACACACAAAACATTTTTTAAATAAAAAAAATAAGTTAACACAACTTTAAATTAACCAAAATATCCATTTATTAAGTCATTCATTCACACCAGGGCACTTTAGGAATGGCAGCTGATCTAATGCATGGCTAGGAATGTGGGTAGGAAACCCACTCAGACAAGAGAGGACATGCAAACACCACCATTTATACCAAATAAACACGATTTAACTTTCTCTTTCAAATTCAAAACCAGGAAATAAATCGTGGTTTAGTACTACAACCTTGCAAATAACACTTTCACATAGAACTAACCTAACCTTCGTACGGGGATTTTCAGTTTTGTCTTATACATATATATATATATATATATACATACAGTAAACGACAAAAAAACAACACCCAGATAGAAGTGTATGCAGTTCCGTCCAAGGCAGATATGTAAAGAATCACAGGTGCGCTCTGATTAGAAACCTATAATAACTCTCTCAGGGGCTACTTCTGGGTAGTGTACCTCTTGGTGATATCTTGTCGACGTTTAGACATGCCTCTACGATGCACTCAAAGCCATTTTACAAAGTTATCAGACTTTATTAGGGACCATAGCTCATGACAGGACTGAGAGAAGAAGGATGGTTATTTCCTGCCGTTCTGATCTAGCTGTTGGGAGGTTTTGGGGACAGTGGTTCCGTGAGGGAATGCATACACAGTGAACAGGCTTCGGACGTCCCAGAGGCCACCAGTAGTGAGGATTGTTTTATCCACCGACAAGCACGGGCAGCTCCCACAGATTCATTGTTCACTGTTCGGGCACAGGTGGCACCTTCACTACACACCCCTGCCTTGGCCTGAACCATTTCCAAGCACTTAGCAATTAGGAAATATGTTCTCAGATTTATTGCGAATGGAGCATTTATAGGGCAACTCCTTCCTGAGTTCTTTTTTGGACTAATCTAAATGAAAGTCTTACACGATCATATTACATGAGTAATGTTTATTACTAGCAGAGACACACACATAAGAACAACAATGATGCAAACTTGTCTGTCTGATTACTCTCTGTGTGCCTTCTACCTGCATGCACACACAGGGAAATGTTCCTGTGATGAAACAGCTCATAAGAAACCTTTACGGATAAAATATTAATCAGAGGGCTTCGTAGATATACAACGGCAATACATAAAATAAGAGCGAAGAGTAATTCATCATACAGCAACAATATAAACTCCTCACAATAATCAGCGCTGATGATATTCTTTCATAAATAGTGCTTTCTCCTAAACTGATGCTGGCTATTAAATCTTAGAACATGTTTCTTTAAAAACAACAACAAACAAACAAAAAACAAGTAATATTTACCCTTTAGGTTAATTCTGTGATCATACAGGCACAATGGAGTTCCATTACTTTTCAGACACACTAATAAAAACTGACACGGCTAACTTGTGTCGAATGCGCTGCTGAGTTTGTTCTTTTGCATGGTGTTGATAGATGACATCCCCCTGCCGAATGAAGATGCATGCCGCAAAAAATCTTGCCTGCTGGAGGACCTATGTTATGTAATGCCATTAGACTCATGTATACAATCCATTTTGTATTCAACATTCCATTCCAGAGAATTAAATCTAGTATTAAAAAATGGAAATAATATGGCGCAGCTGAGACTCTCATCAGGCAAGGGTCAGAAGTCATCATCAAGTCAGTGGCTGATTAAGGAGAGCAACAATCAGAAAAGCTGATGAAGCCCAAGGTTACTCTGAAGGCTTGATGGAGTGATCTGCAGCTGAGATGCAAAAAGCTGTGCAAAAAGCATCTACAATATTTTCCAGAAGAATCTGGGCTGGAAGTGGGAAAAGGAAAGCTTTTCTTTGAAAAAAAAAAATGAAATTGCATCTGTACTTTACCAATACTGAACAAAGGTACTATGGTCTGACTAAACTGACATTGAAGTTTTGGACTTGTGCCATGTATCGTCACACTGAGAAAACCATTGGCACAGTAAAGCAGTGAAGCATGGTGGTGGCAGTGCCTACAGTGTGTACCCCTACTGCTAACCCCGCTCACCCAAATATTTTAAATGCACCGTGAACTTACCACAAACACTTAGGCTTGACTTTCATTTATTATATGGATTTCAAAACACCCCTCAAACAACCCACAAGTGCAACTACAAGTGACAACCTTTTCTTATTTAGCTTATAGCTTACTTGTCCATGTAAAGTATTTAAAGATAATCCACACATCTAATAATCTAACCATAACCATTCAACAAAGTAGAACCACTCATTTCTTATGTACAAAGAATGCCAGGGGAGCCAAAACATGAAGTAAAACTCACATTAAGGACCTTTATACTTATTTGAATATAAAGTCCGTCTTCCACTCCTTTGCCAGAAAACAGTTATCACCTACAATTATGACCTCCAGTAATTTGTAAGTAGACTTGACTGACCTCGCTGAAGTTTTCTTAAAAATCTTATTTGCCATTATCTACACAGTGCCTTTTAAGCACCTTCTTCACCATGCCGAGAAGGGGTAGACAGCTATGGACGTCCCCCCGTAGTGGAAATCATAAATGGTCAGATATCTTGTCATTGTGTTAATAGATTCATAGTCAAAATATACCCAAACAGGGCACATAGAACAAAGGCGTTCTAATGAGCAGGTGTAAATAGTTAGTAGCACTCTCAGATAAATGTGCGTCCTATAGCAACCAACTCAGAGTAGCATTTCAAATTAAATGATGTTTTCCATGTATACCAGGCTCTCTGAAGGGAAGAATGGCGTGTCTGGACACCACTGAGAGAGAACAAGAACTCTAAGCAAAGCGAAAAAGCTACACAGAAGGGGTTCATTCACATTGGCCATTTAGCAGACACACTTATCCATCCTTAACCATCATCTTACAACTGATACAGTCTCACAATACAAGCAGTTGTGGGTTAAGGGTCTTGATCAAGGACCCACATCCAATCTTTTAACTTGCTTTTATCATGCTGATTCTGAAGCTTTAACGCTAGAATACTGTATGTACTTGTGTTTTTTTTTTTACACTGTGTTGTGTGTAAGTGCACATCGCGTGTGTATATTTGGAATTTGGCAAAGGACCTGTCCGTCAGCTGCCACTCTCAGGTCTACGTTGTTGCTTGCTGAATCAGAAAGCAGTTATTAAAACACTCCTTTTGACTTTACCCTTGGGTAGAACCTCCCCAAATGACATTTTTATTCATGCAAAAATGCAAAATAACAGACTACTACTATGTTATTTTGCCGATTTAAACAATGGAGCTCTATAAATAGATCCTCTAATGAAATCATCTCACACACATTTCTCTGTTTTTACAATCTCTTTAGTAAATCATGGCCTGAGCGATGACTCAAACCAATAAAAGGCAGCTCTTTATCTAATAAATATTTAAATACCACACTTTGTGGGTTTTCCTGTTCTACCAAAGTCTAATGTTTGCTCCGACAAGTTAATTCTAATTGACAGAGCAGTAGTGAAGCCCCGGGCTGGTTGATTCATGCCTATAAGCCTTCGCTTCCACTGAAATGAATGCGGATGCCATTTTGTTTCCTCTGCCCAAACACGCAATAGAATTTCTGTTTTCCCGCGGTGCTGTTTCCATCTTTTACTCGGGAATCAATCATTTTTAATTCATCAAGGGGGATTTGTGTCACGACGCCTGATACGAAGGAGGGGGAAAGAAACGTGCAGGGGAAAAGAACTCATGCAAATCTGTAGACTGATGCGATTAGCGGTGGAAACCAAATCAGAGCTGACTTGAATAGACACAGAACATAAAATCATATTAGGATGAATTCGATGTGCATGGCTTTACCTTAAGCACTCATTCTCTCGCATGCTTGCTTTCTCTTTCTTTCTTTCTTTTTTTTTTTTTTTTTTACTGACCCACAATTACTCTACACAGAGTTTTTGGAATGAACTTTGCAGGAGGAAACCTGGAAGTCACTGATTCCTCATGTCAGTCTTTAATGTAATCAATTCTATGGCAGCTCCTTGAAAACATCCATGAACTCTATGAATAATAGTTTATTTTAAACCCCTTTGAAACATATTATGTTTGTTCCCAATTTTTTTTTTCATTTTCTGTAGAAGATTCTCTTGTTCTTACCTTCACTGAACATGTGATAGCGTACTAATTTCACATTCCGCAAGCACAATCATTGACCATATGTTGTCAGCCCCATTTATTGTCTCTTTTCATGGAACAAGACCTCTACTAATTGTAATTTGTGTTGACCTTTGAGTTGAGTTGTGGCTGTTTCACTGGTATGAGTGTAGTAATTACATCTGAATATCACTGTTGGGCTGTGAGAACAGCCTGTTAAATGGATCCAACAGCATCCTGTGGCGAGAACCATTACACTAAACGACTAAAAGGAGGATTTACACAGTATGTACAAATAGGTTTAACTGCAAATACAAGATTGACCGTATAACAAATAATGTTGATTGTCTTGTTACAATACTGCAATGTATTAGACAGTAAGCAATCAGTCAGCTCTGGTAGCTGAGATGTTTAATGTAGAAGAAATGCGTGGTCCTGATCAGAAATGAGTGTCTATGGTACAAGAAGAGACAAAATGCAGGGTGTTGGGATGGTATTGCATTCCAGCAGTCTACATTCCAAACTATTCCATTTATTCTGGTCTAACTGCTGTGGTAGAAGTCACAGAAAGTGTTTATGCTGGTCGCAGAAGGAATGTGTTCTTCTTCAGTGCTTGAGCTGAAGGCAGCTGGACTTCTTTTGTGCTCCTTGAAGACGTGTCGCCTCGCATCTGAAAGGGACGTTAGAAAGAAGGGAAGAAGAAGCTTAATGTAAAATTGTGTGAAAAGGGAAGTGATTACTCTTCCCTTTGGACCACATTCTTGTCATTTCAGCACTAGAGATTACTTATGACCAGTAGTAACTGAGAGAGGGGTTTGGTGTCCCTAGGTCACGGCTTTAGTCCATTAAGCCACATTAAGCATTTCATTTTAATGACTATTAAATGGGAAGAAAAAGGCTTAATGTTAAAATGACTAGTTTTGAAGATGCAATATGAAAAAGAAAGACGTCCTTTATACCTAAACATTTAAAGATTTTGTCAACAGTTTGAAAACGAAAATTACGTTTGACAAGAACTGGAATTGATAAGGAGAATGACAAACGATTCCCAATCCTAGTGCCGTTTGCCATGTATTCTAGGTTCTTCCCATACGTGGGAGGACTGGCTTCTCAAAATTGCTCCCATGTGTGTGTGTGTGTGTGTGTGTGACACCATGTTCGAAACCTATTTCTGTCCTACACCCAGGGTTCCTGGAATAAGATCAACAACATCTCGGACCAGGATAAAGAACTGGCAAAAATAAAGATTAAACAGTGAGTTACTGCCACATCATAGTTATTGTTCCCAGTAAATCTTTTGTAACTGTACAGCTCATATTAGCCATATATTAAAAGTAAACATTTTCTAATAGAGATATAGCTGCCTGCTCTCCGGTCATTAAAGATGTCTCTGATGGTCAGGGATGATAAAGGTGTGGTTTTGTGTGTTTGTTTTTATGTACGAGAGAGGGCGAGGACAAGTCACATGACTCGGTCAACTCAGCCAGGTCCTCGGCGTGTGGTTCCCCAGCACAGATGGCCCTCGCTGTTGGATCTGGTATGGCATGGGGACTCCCCCCGCCACCCCCTCCATTACAGAAGGTCGAACTGCCTGGGCACATAGGTACCACCAGCTAAAGAGCAAGGGCTGGCCAATGTCACACTCATCTCAGGTATACATTACACAAAAAAACAGCCAAATATACATTTTAAATTAGTTCCTGAAATATGCTTTGCCCTTGGTACACACATTTGACCGTCAGAGCAGAAACTCCTTTTTAACCAGCTCTAACCAGCTGCAGAACAGTCTTTTTTATGTTGCACGACTATCCTACTGGATCTGTGAATTACATTCATTTCGTTCTTTACATTTAATGAGACCATAGAAGACTGAATTGGTGTGGTGAACAGAGTCCGCTGGGTAATGCAGTCTGGTAACTGTAGGGGTGATTCTCGAGGCTTCCAGAATGTTCTCAGGGATGCCAGATCAGTAGAGACACACAGATGGCCAGGGTGGTTCCCTCTCTGTGGGATTTGGGAATGTTCCTATAGCAGGATTAGTGTTGATCCTGCTGTCCCGTGGATATGCGTTGATAGAAATCAGGTCAGAGAACGTGAACAAGTTAACAAATGAACAAATACTGATGGTGAAAGAAGTTGTATGCTACGATGGTTTTTGCCCCAATTCATAGTTATAGAAAAATATTTTGGGTTTTCATATCTCAAACTAACAATTTGGTTTGCTTTTTGAAATGCTTGTAATGATCACCATGAGACTTTAGAATCATTTGGAATCCATGCATAGTGTAGCATCAGTTGCCTCTCCATCTATATATATATATATTTGGCTGAGAAGACTTCTCATTATTATTAACTATGGATAACTTGGCTGCTATTTTTCCCAGTAAAATATCTACTGATCCTGATTAGGAGAGCTTCGACACTCTTGTCCAAAGACATATGTCAGCCACCTGTGGCGATTCCTATCTCCTGTCAAAACGCTACATGTGGCTCAGTATGAGCTATAGTGGGGGAACGTCAGTCCTGCTTAACAAAGAGCAAAACCTCTGTTGAGAATGTCACTGCGTTTCAGATTGGTGTTGGGTTAATGAGTCCTTGGGATATGTTGGTCATCATGACTCTCAGATTATCTGCACCAATGAGTCCATTAAGTAAGCCCATCAGTAAGCTTCCTCTGTCATTCCTTAGAGAGGTGATGGTGGGTCTATATAAACCTAGGAAGGCTAAGGAGTAGGGAATAAAACACTGTCTTTGAGCTCATGAAATATAAGGTAGCACTCAAACACTTGAAGTCATGTGTGTACCTATGCTTATCGAATTATGCGGCTGATCACATGATTTGTAGTAGAAAATGTTGTAATAAATGTGAGAAAAATGCAAACTAGATTCATTTTAACTAGTGGTCTCAGATTTTTGGCCCTTACTGTATGTACACGGTGACTGTGATGACTAGTGAATTAAAAGCTTATCATCTGGATCAAACTTTCCCCTTATCATTTAAGGGTACACTGATGAGGCTGGTCTCACCCTTCTCACTGGCATCATTTGATATTTTGTTCTTATACGTTAGTTTGCCTCAGACTTGGAAGCTGGTTTGATAGGTCAAGCCCACTCTTTGGTTGTAACCGAGCTTTGATAGAGCTTGAACAGTAAATGTTATGCTTAGGATGTGATTTAGAATTACTCTGTGTGCTCCAGGCCTAAGCATGTTCTGTTCTTCGTGTATGTTCTCAATTCTGATGGAATACTGCTTCTCCTACTTTTAGTTCTAGATTCTTTTAGTTTAGCTCTAATGTGCAATAGTTGGTGCTGTCAGTTGTTATTATGTGCTTCAAACAATATATATATATATACACTGACATTTAGATCTTCAACCTTCAGTTCTGCTTTGTACAGTTGTATCTGCTAAATGCTGCTCATGTCAATGACAACAACTTATTGGTGGCGCTGTTGATTTATTAAGGGGAAAGCTGTACCCCTCTGCTCGAAAACACTACATAGAATAAGCGATTTAAGGTGTGGGTGTTGCTCTGTCATTTGTATGAAGCAGAGCAAATTTAATGCCATTTCAAACTGAATGCAAAACGCAAAAGTGACACAAATGCTAAATATTCGGATGCAATTTTTCACCTCGAAACTACGTATAGACACACTGGATGTGGCACTTTTCAGACGGAGTTGCTCCATCTGGTGCATTTCTCCTCCTGTCCAACCAATGGAGGGAGTTCCTGCACTCTGGTGGGATCTTCCTCCGCTGTTGGATACCATCAGAGCGACGCCGAGCCGGAAGATCATCCAGGCGCGCGGTGCCGGAACCAGCACAGAACATCAGCTCTGAGG
>JAYJMA010000003.1:8120098-8130985 GCA_036873895.1 Parotocinclus cabessadecuia
TACTCCCTTATTAGTGCCCCAATCGCCTCATCAGTATCCCTACCCCCTTATTAGTGCCCCTATTCCCTCATTGGTAGTGTGCTGTGTAGAGAAAGAAAGAGAAAGTGAGAGAGAGAGAGAGACTGTATCATTGACTTAGTTGCACTCAAAACACAAACAAAACACACGGTCTCATAAACAAAGCAGCAAACGGCTGAGCCGTAATGAAAGTCCAGTACACACACACAAGATGAAATTCTGAATTCAAGTTCATAAAAGCTGTGTTTGTGCCACTGTCTCTACCAGGCACAGAATCGGTTATAGGAGACTGGCCGGCCATTCAATGATTCTGGTCATTAACTGGTGCATCTCTAGTCAGTACAGCGATACACTAGTAGAAAAAGTAAACAATGCAAAGTAATGTCTGTGATGTGTGTGTTCCTGTGAGTCACTGATCATATGAGTCACTGATGTGTGTGTGTGTGTAAGTTTGATCTTAATGGTATGTTTGTTGTTGAATATCTAATTACTCGGTCTAACAGAGTTTTCACACTTGCTTCCTTCCCAGGCTCTGTGTGCCTGTGTGTGTGTGTGTGTGTGTGTGAGTGTGTGTGTGTGTGTTAGGATCATTTTCTCCCTCCCCTCTCAGATGCTCCTCTCATTCAATTTCTTACCCACTTAATTGAATTCGGGGTCTGTGGGGGGTGCCGGGGCCTAATCGGAAACATTTAAACGCACTACGAAAGAGCGGACGCCTAAGACGTACCTGCACACGGGCAGCGAGAGCACCTTGACTCTCGAACCTGGGTCCCTGGAGCCGTGGGGCGACGGCGCTAACCACTTTGGCGACTTTCTCTATGTCTGTGTGGCAGGACTGGACGACTGTTTGCTGCAGTATGTGCGAGTGTTTGAGAGAGAGCGGATTTCGGGCGAGCAGTTGCTCCACATCACGCACCAGGAGCTGGAGGAGCTAGGGGTCACCCGCATCGGCCACCAGGAGCTCATCCTTGAGGCAGTCGACCTGCTTTGCGCTCTGGTCAGTGTGTGTGTGTGTGTGTGTGTGTGTGTGTGAAGTTGGTCAGGGTATAAATGAAAAAAAAAGACAAAAGTCAATTTGTGACATTTAAAGCAACACATGGGGGTCTATGAATGTACGGAAGGATTTATGTGCACGTATGTATTAGTGTGTGTGTGTGTGTGTGTGTGTGTGTTTTAAACTGCTAATGGCATGTTTACTCTGTGTTAACGACACAGCTGAAATTAATCACTCCACTTCGCGCTGTATGATTAGCACCCAGCAGGACCAACACACAGCCAAACAGTGAGCCAAGCTTCTGTGTGTTGTCTTGGTGCCCGTGTGTATGTTTGTGTGTGTGTGTGTGTTAGTGCATGTGTGTGTGTTTTTATTTGGATTTTTTTTTTACAAATTCTCATTAGTCGCAAGAAAGCCCACCTACCACACAGCGCAGGCTGTGGAGACAGAACAAGAACGAGAGAGAGAGCGAGTGAGGCTGAGCGGAGAATCGATAACAGATTAGCAGATAGAGCACTATGCAAATCACCGGTCGTTGTCACGGCAACCACGTCTCACGTCTGCTAACCCCTCCGCTTGCAGAACTACGGTCTGGAGACAGAGAACCTGCGCTCGCTCTCGCACAAGCTCAACGCCTCGGCCAAGAACCTGCAGAACTTCATCACGGGGCGCCGGCGCGGCGGCCACTACGACGGCCGGGTGTGCAGACGGCTGCCCAACGACTTCCTGACCAGCGTAGTGGACCTCATCGGAGCCGCCAAGAACCTGCTGGCCTGGCTGGACAGGTGAGGGCGCGACCCTGGAACTCGATCCCGAGAGTCGCCGACTGCACTACGGGCGAGTGAATTAGCTGCGGGCAGAGCGAGGTTAATGGAATTTGCTCCGAATTAGTGACGGCCGATCGGATTCAGTTAACCGGTCTGGGCTGAGAGCCGCCATGAACGTGGGGACACCCCTGGGGAAAACCTTGTTGCCCTGTGTCATGAAACCGAGGCGAAACTCGCCAGTGGAGGGATCCAAACCAGGAAAGAGCCAACGTTCTGTCTACTGAACCATTCTGGTTCATATCCCACCTCTGACGAACCCAAAGCCGACAGCCTCGTGTGTTTCTCCCACTGAGTCCTTGAGGTCTTGTTGGCTGGCACCAAGAGTTAGCGTTTGCCCCTTTCATGCCTGCGTTACAGAGTTGTGTTATGTACGCTTGTGTTTATGCCTCCACCAGATTACCTTCTGTTCTGCCAGGATTGTGTTGCTGATCTCCTAAAGAAATTTTGGTTTGCTTATATTTATTTGGTATATACAGTCCTGTGCAAAGTCCACCGTTACATCGGCTGGTTTAGCAATCCTAGAATGACCACACATAACATATTGGACGACTGGACCCCAGAACTTGGATTGGTCACTCCATAATCCTCTTTTCCACTGACCTTCATTCCAACCATTGTGAGCTTTAGCCTTGTCACATCTTAGCCTTTTCACCCTGACATCCTCCTAAAAAAGACCGTTCCTGCTCAGTCCTTCAGACTGCAGAAGGGTCATCAAGTGTAAGGGGAGCTCACACTAAATAATCACCACTGTAGCTCACAGAAGCTGTTTTTCTATACTGCATACAAAATGCCTGTACTTTGTGGTTGTGTTCTACTCAAGGGACTGAGAATAAACAATATACAGTCGTTATACTTCTGCTAAAGCAACAGAATAGCCAATCGAATGGTGGCCTGAGACTTTTGCCCAGTGCTGTTCACCATTTCCCTCCTCACATTGTGATCTGTGCCTCTTCAGGAGGGCATTAAAATTCAGAACGCGAAACCTTTCATATGTAAGCAGCAGGATTTCGTAGTCGACACCCCGACCCACTTTACTCCCACGGTGCGCCGCAGCGCTACTGATGGACAAAAAGGGCACTGCAGTCTTTATATGCCAGCGTTTTACAGACGATCCTTAACCCTCGTTTGTATTTGTATGTGTGTGTGTGTGTGTGTGTGTGTTTTGTTGCAGGTCACCGTTTGTCAGTGTCACTGAATATTCCGTACTGAAGAACAACATTGTCCAACTCTGTCTCGAGCTAACCACAATAGTGCAACAGGTCTGTGTGTCTGTGTGTGTGTGTGTGTGTGTGTGTGTGCAGCTGAGTGAACTCTGACCTTTAACTGAAGTCAAATACAGTAATTAACAAACGAACCCCTACGACCCAAATGTTGTGTTGTGGTTGTGTTTCAGGACTGTACTGTGTACGAAACGGAGAATAAGATACTACATGTGGTGAGTCTTCACACACACACATACAACACCTCTTACATACATACACACACACACACACCACACACTATGCACAAAAATGGACACCTCTGCTAATTAGTGAGCTCTGAAATTCTGCTATTACATTCAGAATATATATTTGTAGGTATTTGCTTCCTAGTCCATAAACAAAGTCCACAGAGGACGGCTTGGCCAATTTGGATTGAGGACTTGCACAGAACCTTGAAAATGTTCTCGAATGGCAAAGGTGACAGTGCTTATTGGCTAATATCAGAAGCCGACCTCACAGTCTTGTTCCAAAAATCTACTGGGAAAAAAACCCTTTATAGAACAAACACTGTTGCAGCAACAAAGATTGGGAAGGGTGGGGGGGGCAAATTCCTAATATCATAAAGACCGGGCGCCCAAGAAGAACCAGGCGTATTTTTCATTTTCATATATTATGTATGAACTGGTCACTATTAATGCTGACCCTTTTCTCAATTTTTGACTTTTTTTTTGCTCCTTAAACGTGCATTGTCAGCCTCCTCGCGCTCAGTGTGTATTACTCGAACCCAGAGCCCTGTGATCACTGCACGTTAAGATCGAGTAACTGTTTTATAATGGACTGTAGAAATGGGTCAAATTAGCTGAAATGAGCAGGGTGTTGCTTTCCATCATCAAATGACTCACTCTCGAGGCTGCATCCTTGACCCGTGGCACCTCTCTCTGCGTCGCAGTGTAAAACTCTGTCAGGAATCTGTGAACACATCATCTCCCTGTCGTCTGATTCGCTGGTGTCTCAGTCTGCCCATCTGGAGGTTGTCCATCTGACCAACGTCTTGCCCAACGAGGGACTGGTGAGTAAACAATGCTAATGAGCAACAGGGAGAAAATACAGAGGCAGTAACTGCTCCACTAATGTCAGCCGCGTCTCCCTTTCCGTGGAGCTCACAGATTCTGATGGTTGTTGTTAACATGGTTCCATCGTATTAGAACAAACGCGATAAAAGAAAGACTTTCTGGAGTTTGTGACGTCACGTACCTGGATTAAAAAGGGCGGTGGACGTGGCGTTGACCTCTGTCCGTGCCTTCTCTGGTAAGACGGCTGCGTGCAGGTCTGGAAAGCCACATTTACGTGATTGATGTTTCATTTGATTTATTTTCACTCTGAGATGCATCGAGGCCGACCCTGATTTTTAATGCGGCCGAGCATTTGAAGAAATGAAAAAGGAATCGAATCAGGTTGAATTAGGATTCACGACGAGGATCAGCCGAGACCGCTGGCGAAAGGATTAGGAGAATTCTACAATTTGGACAACAACTAACAACAAAGAGTGTAAAGAGGCAAACTTTGATCTTAAGGCCGACAAATTGACGACTTATAAAAGTAGTCAAAGTACGCAAAGGCAACAAGAGAATTGAGATAAAATAACGGAAAATGAAGGGGTACAAAACTTATAATAATCATCAAATTAAGTAAATAAGGAGAAGCCGCCCAAGGAGGTTGCGTTTTTCCTTTCCACCGTCGCCCCAGGCTTGCTCCATTTGGGAATGACCCTAGATATTAGAAGATCATCAAAATGTACAAATTCCAAATCAAATTACCTGACTTGAGAATGAAAAATGAAACTTAAACTAAAATGCTTACAGGCTGTCTGAATACTAAATGGAAGATTTACCTTCAGGATATCTACAAATAGAGCATGTGTATTAAGGGTGTGTGTGTGTGTGTGGTATGTTCTGTGTTAGATGTGTGTGTGTGTCTGTGTGTGTGTGTGTGTGTGTGTGTCTGTGGTCTGTTGTATGTTAGGTGTGCGTGTGTGTCTGTGGTCTGTTGTGTGTTAGGTGTACGTGTGTGTGTGTGTGGTCTGTTGTGTGTTAGGTGTATGTGTGTGATCTGTTGCGTGTTAGGTGTGAGTGTGTGTGGTCTGTTGTGTGCTAGGTGTGTGTGTGTGTGTGGTCTGTTGTGTGTTAGGTGTGTGTGTGTGTGTGTGTGGTCTGTTGTGTGTTAGGTGTGTGTGTCTGTGGTCTGTTGTGTGTTAGGTGTGTGTGTGTGTGTATTGGGTCTGTTGTGTGTTAGGTGTGTGTGTGTGGTCTGTTGTGTGTTAGGTGTGTGTGTGTGTGGTCTGTTGTGTGTTAGGTGTGTGTGTGTGTGGTCTGTTGTGTGTTAGGTGTGTGTGTGTATTGGGTCTGTTGTGTGTTAGGTGTGTGTGTGTGTGTGGTCTGTTGTGTGTTAGGTGTGTGTGTCTGTGGTCTGTTGTGTGTTAGGTGGGTGTGTGTGTCTGTGGTCTGTTGTGTGTTAGATGTGTGTGTGTGTCTGTGGTCTGTTGTGTGTTAGGTGTGTGTGTGTCTGTGGTCTGTTGTGTGTTAGGTGTGTGTGTGTGTGTGTGTGTGTGTGTCTGTGGTGAACAGTGCATGTTGGAGCCTCTAACAGCAGCAGAAGGATGGAAGGCCCTACGATAGTGACGTATGTTAAACTGGATGACCTTGCCCCACAGTGACTGTTCAGTAGGGTGTATGATCACCCAAGGCTGCCAAAACACACTGACAGTGATGGGGCCTGGACAGGATCAGATTACCCAGCAGTTCTTGTGGGCTCCTCTTCACATTTATTTTGAAATATCCCATAATGTTTGTGAGAAGTGTACTTATACACTATATACACGGGGTCTATAAACTAAAGTCCCACTTTACCGTTGTTAATTGAAGACCCACGAGGCTAACACTGATTTGCCGTCCGTCTAGCATGAAGCTAAGTGACATTATATTCCAGATACACGAGCTCCTCCGGTGGAAACACAGCTCACGTAACCTCTTACTGTCTCTGTGTTTCAGGGAATGTATATCAAATCCACCTACGACGGCCTGCATGTCATTACAGGCACCACTGAGAACGTGAGTAAAAGCTGTTATTGGGTCATAAAATGCTTGACCGTTGTGCTGCTAAAAAGATTTCACCAATGATTCTGGACAGGACCTGGATGGTCCAGGTTCGGTCTGTGGTCCCAGCCTTGTATGTCAGTCTCCAATCTGTCAAACACGCCTCCGTGGTTGCACGCATGGTGGATTTAAAGGGTTTGAGAGCAGACACGCTTCCCTCTTTTGCTCACTGTCTGTATAAATGGATCGGGTGGGCGGGTTGAACGGCTGTTGCTACAAAGCTACGGTGGTTATTCAGGAAAATAAAGACTTTCTTTCTTTATTGTTTTTTTTTTCATCTTTCTGTGTAGTCTCCAGCTGACCTGTGTAAGAAGATTCACGCTGGTGACGAGGTCATTCAGGTCAACTATCAAACCGTGGTGAGCACTCGCGTTCCTACACCCCAACTCCCTCCCACCCCCCCCGTTATGTTTACACACACTGGGCCTTTTCCTGGCTTTTTCCTTCTATTTTTTTTTTTTTTACAATTCCTTTCCTTTATGTCACCTTTTGCTGCTTACCCAAACTCCTTTTTTATATAGGTACTGATAAAAATTAAGAAAGCACAACAAAATTGTCTGAGCAAGAAGGTCCCGGGTTCAAGCCCAGGGTGGAGTGGAGTCTGTATGTCCTCCCCGTGTCTGTGCAGGTTTACTCCGGGTACTCTGGTTTCCTCCGAAGTCCAAAGACAAGCGGGTTAGGTTAATTGGTTTCTCTAAAGTGGCCCTTAGCGTGCGTGTGACTGTGTGTAGGGTTTATAGTGGATTGGGGCCCCGTCTAGGGCTGTTCCCGCCCTTCCGCCCAGAGTTGCTGGGTGGGCGCCTGCTGGCTCGCGACCCTGTGCGGATTAAGCGGAAGGCGGATGGATGGATGGATTTTCTGGGAACTGTTCGAGTGAAAGGGAAAATTCTTTGTTTCATTCTATACCTTTTCGGACAAATGACTAAAAATAATGATTTGCAGCAAAGACATGGGGAATTCGTCACCCTAAAAAGACAAAAAGGGGCAGTGCTGCCAGACCTCGATTTAGAATGCAAATAATAGGAATACAAGGAAAACCAAGTTTAGATTCACTTAAAAAAAAAAGTTTAGATTCATTAGAAGAAAAAAAAAAAACTGCACCAATGTTATAAGTTAAGAATGTGCAGAGATCAATATTTCACTCCCAGCTTTCATGTATCTTGTACTTTAGGTCAGTAAATCACATCTGGTCCCTCTTCCGAGTCCTAAGCCAGCAAATCTCATTTCGTTACATAATGGTCGTGATTGGGTCAAGTCGGTCAGGGACTTCCCGTCTGCTCTCCCTTACGACTCGGGCAATCAAAGAGCAGATCAAATAAAGGCAGCGTTACCATGAACGGCCTCGTAAATCACGGCGGCGTCTCAGACAGGTCCCTGGACATTAATGGGCGGCGTGGCGTAATGCAGGACGTATCCGAACCCGCCAAGCTGCCCACCTGTCACAGGGGGGTTACGCACGACGCCCTCTCCCTCTCACCTCCTTCGTTCAGCCACGGGTGTAATCAATACTGTAGCAACACTGCAGTGTTACGCAATGCCATGCTCGCTCTGAATACAAAGTGTGTGTGTGTGCTTGGGGAGAGGAGAAAAGAGCTGTCCCGTCCTGGGACAAACGCGAAATAAGAGGGAAAATATGAAACATTTATATTTGGAATAAATAAATGAGAGGAAGCCAGATAAGGGTAAGGGGATGTCATGTCATCTGTATACAGCATATCCACAAAATGGCACAGCGTACGTGGGCACTGTCTGTTTATCTGTCTAGGTATCCATATATACACACACTCGGCAGTCTAATATGCCAGCCAGAGGTCGGGTCCCCAGTGCTTGGACATAACCCATTTCAGAAGACGTTACCTCTTTAGGTACTCAGAGCATCAGAGCACGGTGATTCACTGAATTGACTATAACTCTCGCTCAGTGCACGTCTCTCTGTTTTAACACCTACAGTACTGTAGTGTTAGTGCAAATAAATTTGTCCTAAAATGGTTAGTAATAAAGAGCAAACCCAAGGGGAAAGCAGAAAATGCATCTTCTTGACTTTCAGGCTGAGCTCAGGCAGCGAGTTCACCAATAGATTAAGTGTTTTGCTTTTACTTTTCACATTCGATCCATTACGTAATCAAGTCCATGAGACGTTTAACACTTGATTAAGCTGAAAATTAAGCTTTGTCTTAATGATTTTGGATAACTGTAGGTTAATGGAAGTATTAATGTGTAAGAGGCTCCGCTATCCAGGTCAGACTTTGTTAAACTCACCAGTTCATGATTCGTTTAACTTATGATGGATTCATCTGAACATTTCACCATCATGCTCCTGTACAATACAACTCCATTCATACATACAATAACTTATACGGGGCGGGAGGAATTTATGAGGATCTGGAGCATATATTTTGAATTCCTGAGGATTCAGGTTCACATAGTTCTTTATGGGAAACATTTGTTCCGCCCGTTGTTTTTGGTTTAGCACAAATTGTTACACGTTGTAATTTCACATCTTAATTATTACATTTGTAAATACTCTCCGAGTTAAAATGTAGTCCATTTAGCTTCTGTTTATATAAACTATTAGTATAAACTTAATAACTCATTTAATTTAGTAAAATCTTTACATAAAACATTTAAGCCTCCCATACAGGTTTCTTCCTTATAACATTTACGGATTTTTTTCTAGCCGCTGTCGCCCTAGGCTTGTGCCACCAGGGCTTTGGGCCTAGACGATTGCTAAGCTGCTGTGAGACAATGCTCTATTGTAAAATGCTCTACGGTGATACATTCGGCTTTGACTGACGATTTCCGTGGTTAGTTCTGCACTCGGGGTTTTGGGGTGATCATTTCAGAGTGGGCGAGGCCAAGCTATCTGTTTCTGTCCTGTCATTGTATAAAGTATGTTATTCTGTACCCGCTCTACTCTCCTGTGCCCTCTACCATGGCCCATTCCGCCCTCTCTCTCTGTTTCTCAGGTGGGCTGGCAGTTGAAGAACCTGGTGAACTCTCTGCGCGAGGATCCGAACGGCGTCGTGCTCACGCTGAAGAAAAGACCTCAGAACACACTGGGCTCAGCGCCCGTTCTTCTTAAGAACACGCGCTGGAAACCCCTCGCCCTCCAGGTGTGTGTGCGTGCGTGTGTGTGTGTGCGCGCGCGCGTGTTGTATAGTGTGAGTGTATGTTTACTGCAGATATACATATGAACGTATGTAACAGTTGCAGTTGACCTACTATGTGTGCCTGCGTGCGTGTGTGTCTGTGTGTGTCTGTGTGTGCGCGCGCGCATGTTCGCAATTTATTGGATTGTTGCTGTGCCGCCTTGCATTCTGCAGTTGCCATGGTTACAGGTCTCTGACAGACAGAGGCAAGTAGATTTGAGAGTCACGACACAGAAGGATTCAGCACTGTGAAAACATGGAACGCTTTACTAAGGCCACGCCTCCTTCACTATGACTGACAGGCACAGAGGACACGCCTCCAAAACTTTGGCCCAACTTGGCTTAGACTGATCAACAAAGAGGGCACACCTCCTTCACTAAGACCTGGACTGGGGCCACACTCCTCACCTGAGACAGGCATTCACACAGGCCACGCCCCCTTCACTGAGACACACTACGCTGTGTCAGTAGTATAGACACGTTTGCGTATATATATGAAGCGCACATATTTCTATCTCTGTTGTTAAGGATGCTCTTGTTGCTATGATACCAAACCGATCAAAAACATCACCGATCTTCTGCCACACTCGTCTCAGCGAGTGGGTGGGGTTTTTACGTTGCCAGATACACACAAATGGCTGAAACGCATGGGGCTGCAACACACACACACACACACACACACACACACACACACACACAGACAGTAATTACTTATGATCTGCTATACTGCACCAAATCCTATTCATATTGAAAATAAGCACCTTGTTGTTTTTCTCCAGCCCCTTTCCACCAGTCCGTGTAGTGAATCTACGACGCCCCCTGGCACTCTTGGTGTCTCACCTGGTTTGGACACTCCCTCAGGACATGATGTTTTCATACTTTCCCCAGCGTACGGACACAGGTACTAGTGAATGGATTACATGTTTTACCTTTTTGATTCATCATTATTATTGTTATTACTAGTATAATTTCCATTACTATTATTACTATCATTATTACTGATATTGGTACTATTTTTTACTATTATAGTATTATTACTGTTATCTACTGTTACTATTACTGGTATTATTAATATTATTATAATTCTTATTACTAGGATTCATATTATTATTGTTGTTGTCATCATTATTATTATTAATGTTATTATTGTTATTACTATTAATATGATTGGTATTATTATTATTATTATTATTACCGTTAATAACAATAATAATAATAATACCTGACAATAATTATAATAATAATAGTAGTAATGTCAATATTAATAATAAATAGTATGATAATAAATATTCTTGTAGTAGTAGTAATAATAATAATAATAATTGTGATAATAATAAATATGATTATATGATTACTGGTGTCATTATTATTATTGTTGTTATATTAGTATTATTATTTGTACTATTAATATTACATTACTGTTATTATTATTATTATTATTATCATTATTCATACTATTATTATTATTATTATTAGTGCTGTATTATTATTGTTATTATTATGATTAGTATTACACCTATTACACCTATTACACCTGTACCAAGT
>JAYJMA010000003.1:8131085-8142718 GCA_036873895.1 Parotocinclus cabessadecuia
GACATTAAAAGCAGGGATTGAGGTCAAATTGACTTACCAATAAAAAAAACTGACATAAACAAGAATGAGTCATGGGCTCATGAATATTAATCTTAGCCAAAAGGTATGAGATGCCTTCCTTTGCTTAGAATTTACCCTGGTTTCTTTTTGACCTTGTCGATTATTACAAAGTCTTAAATTTGGAGTGATCGTTGTTTGTTGGCCACTCCTGCGAAGCTTATCAATGGTTCTGAATTTCCTCCATGTGTACATGATCTGCCCGATTACGGCATGGTCCGTAAAATTGGATCCAATATGATCATAATGAGCGTTAACAACTTGTTTGAGCTCAGGTAATCAGTGATCTGATTTTTGTGCCATGAAACATGACAGGCACTCAATAAAAAGATAATCAGCAGCCTGTCACAAGGTCGCACAGCCAACATCAAAAAGTTGCTATGTGGACAATTTTGCGAGACTCAATTTTTGACCTTTAATTGCCCACAACACACAAATCAGTGGTTCCCAAAGGTTTTCTGTAGTGCCTTCTTTTTTATATAGATTTTTTAAATTGCTTTTCAGCTAAATATAAGCAATGAAACAGAAATAATTTCTATAAAAAATAAAGAAAAAAGATTTATTTGTAACGCAATGGTTCATTCTGATAGTCATTCATTCTGTTGCATTAAATGTTCTTTAGATGTTTTCCTTAAGGGGGTGGGGGTGGCGTGTTTGACGTTAAAAGTCAGGACAGGCCAGATGCTGGAGACGAACACAGGTAGCAAATAAAAAGAGCTTAAAAGACAAAGGCTTCAACTCGCTGCACTCTTAAAGCAAGTGCAAATGGCTTTCTGTGAATCTGAGAACGCTCTTGAAAATACTTGCTTGGTTCTTTGGAGAAGGATTCTCGACACAAAAGACACCTCAATGATTTGCAACACTACTACAAGACAAACAAACATCAAGGACTACTGCTCATCATGGACTTTCCCCTCACAGTGAGCAGGACCTAACCCCAGTGAGGATTTAAAGTGGCTTTTCTAGGTCCTCCCATTTCTCACAGTTTCCTTACAATTGATACTGGGATAAATTGGTACAGATGGCTCAAGGACCCAGCAGTGGCAACTTTAGCAGAGCTGCAAGCCTTGACCTTCTGGTTCATAGTCTAGTACATTAACCCCTAGGCTATCACAATCACATCCGAGGGATTTGTTTTTGCCCGCTGCTGCTCTAGGCTTGCTCATTATGGCTGTGGGCTTAGACGTTTCTAAAGTTACTTTAAGACCATTCTCTAGTGAGGACTGGAATTAAACGCATCGAAATGGCTATCGAACACTTTGAGGGAACGCTGAAACACGGTATGCATTTACATTTACGCCATTTATCAGACGCCCTTATACACAGCGACTTACAACTGGTACAGTCTTACAGTTCAAGCAGTGGTGGGTTAAGGGTCTTGCTTAAGGACCCAACTGTGGCAGCTTGGCAGAGGTGGGATTTGAACCTTGTACAATCAGGCCAGAGTCTTAACCGTTAGCCTACAGCAGTACTCCCCTTTTAACTTTTTTATATTAAATAATCAAAAGTATATACATAAGACAGTTACTACTTTGATTATTTAATATTCAAAGTTTATGTCATATGTCTTTGAAATTATTGGCTGGTTGCAAACAGAAATCCGGAGTCATGTAAACCCATGTTTTCCCATTATCTGATTACTCAAGTGCATATAAACTCGTTAGATTGGATTACTAATTACAAAATCTTTCTGCAGTTATTAGAACATGAAAATGCACTCATTGATACTTCAGCAGGGAAACTGAGCCAAAACACTGTACTGAGACAACAACAGGAGCGGAGAGTGCCATTTTCACCTCCTTCAAAATGTCCTGTTCCTTGCTTCAAAAAAAGATGTACAATAAATATTGTGATATTACTTTTTTTAGGGCAACCCTTGTATATACAGATAAATCTCATTACCCAAGAAACTTCACTCACACTGAAGAAAACAAGAAAACCTTAGAACTCCCCCTTTGACTAGTGGCCTGGACATTTGGACTGGTGAACAAAGTCCATGTCCATAAGAAATGCCTGAGTGTTCTCAGCAAGGTTCCTGCAGCTGAGGGTTCAAGTTCAACCTTGACCTGTCTCTGGCCTGGCACTGTGTGCTGGCCATTCAGGATTTATGAAGCAGCAATAAGCAGGAGAGTAAACCACACAGTGGGGAAAGACAATAAGGGAGAGATGCTCAGCCCTAGCAGTAACCCACAGGGCCACGTCTAGTAAACCATCTCCTCCTCTGCTGACCTAGCACCAACCTACCCAGCATGCACTGCTGAAAGGGAACCAAGAGGGTGCATATGCAAATCTGTAGTTCCCCTGGCTCATTTCATTTACCTCCCCCATCTCAAGAGGCAAAACATCTATAGACTAGCTTTTATTTCTCTTCTCTCCCACAGGCTCGGCTTGTCGCGCAGTCCCTCTGGCAACCGAGAGCACCTTTCAGCTTCAGTATAACACGTCCTCCCCCTTTCCTCCTCAACAGCAGAGTGACACTGCAGAATTAACTCAAGGACAGGAGAGGCAGGCTTCAATCCATTCAGATTCACTAGAGCTGCAGATTGCTACCTCTCTCCAGAGAAATGGCAGAAAGGGTAGGGGTCACCAGAGGTCAGCTAACACACCTCCCGGCTACTGAGAGCGGCGGAAACGGAGCCGGGCATCAGCGAGATGAAAAAGAGACCTCAAACAACAGGATGAGACACATGTCTGTGCTTATGGGGGGGGAGAAAAAAAGAAAACACGCTTTCGAACCCTGACAAAGAAAACACTGAGCGTATACCATTTAAACACCGAGTCTATTGAACTATCTGGGAGGAGATAAATGAGTAATTTAAAAGCTATCGATCAGCCAGCTCAGGTGCTGAACAGAAGGTGGAATGAAGGTGTCAAAGCTTATTTGAAGAAGGCAATTGAGGTGGGATTGAAGAATTGAGGTGACAGGCTCAGTCGTGAAGTGGGATGGGTACAACAGAAGGGGTTACGGCATACCTACTATAACAGATAAGGCTGGGCCTTTTGGCCAACATATTAGATCACAATTTTTCTAGACTGGATCATGAAACAATATTTATTACAGCTTTTAAGCTCATTTGCAACTTAAAACCTAATTTATATCCACTTTGTGGTAAAAATAAATAAATAAATAAAAATAAAAATAGTACTAATAGTAATAAAACTTACCAAAACGTACAAAGTTTCAAAAACGTAAAAATATATAAACCATTTTATGTGTCCTCTAAATAATATTAATAATAATAATAATAATCTTCACAAAAAATGCATTCACGGGCCAATTTATTAATTAGACCAAATATCTACTTAGTCAATCACATTGGTCTGGACAACCTGCTAAAGTTCAAACCATCACCACCCAAAGTTCATCAGAATGGGGAAGAAACGTAATTTAAGCGACTGTAAACGTGGCATGGTTGTTGGTGGTGCTATCCGGGCTGATCTGAGCATTTCAGAAACTGCTGATCTACTGGGATTTTCACGGACAGCCATCTCTAGGGTTACAGAGAAGGTGGAAAAAAAAAAAAAATACACTGGAACTTCTCTGGAGAAATTTGAAGTTCAAGCTGACAGAAAAAAAAAAAAACAAACACAAAAACTTGCTACAGCTGAGGAATGCAAAACTGTTTCAGTGAATGTACAACATGTTGAAACTTTAAGCAGATGGGTTGCAGCAGCTAGCAACTGAGGCCAGAATTCGCAAGGGTTCACCAAAATTGGGCAATACAAGATTGGAAAAACATGGCCTGGCCTGACAATTAAGTTCTTCTGTGACTTTAAGTTGGAAGGGTCAGAATTTGGTGCAAACGACATGAAAGCACGGATCCATCATGCCTTGTGTAATCATGTGAAGAATATTTTCACAAGACTACCTAATTAGCATTGTTTAAACGCCACAGCCTACCTGAGTATTGTTGCTGACCATGTGCACCCCTCTATGATCTCAGTGTAGTCTCTCTGATGGCTACTTCCGGCAAAATAACATGCTATATCACCAAGCTCAAATCATCTCAAACTGGTTTCTTGACTCTGGCATTAGAAACATAGCTATGTAAACGGCAAATAGAATCAACCGTTTAAAATGTTATGTATAGTATCAAATCTTTACTTAGGTAAAAATTAAACAGCATCAGGCATGTCTCTTTTTTAAAAATCACTCGCATGAGGGTTTGATTATTTTGCAAACATCTGTTCTTTGGTTGCTGGTCACCCACTCCTTCACATCAGCCATGCTACTGTGTTGCCAAACAAACAAACAAAGGTCGGTACCTGAACACTGTGAATTTAGGACTTTTTTTTTTTTTTATTGTCAGTATCATTATATATCTCCGACATTAAGGTAGGAGAATTAAAGTACAGTCTCTCTCTCATCTTATACATAAAAACTTACTGTAAATAAATCGTGCAAAGCTAGATGTAGCACGATATAATACGCTAAGCGAAAGAACTAAAAGGGGGGTGAAGTTATGATATTAATAGGCTAACTATAACAGAGGAACGTGCATAAAAGAGCAGCTTATGAGGAAAATAGTGCATTAGTGTTAATTAATAGCAGCAAACTGTTTTGTGGTGTGATGTGTAAACAGTCGAGGTAGAGATCTGGTGAAAATGTAATGTCATGTCCAATAAAGGAGTGAAACAGTTGTTGTGTAAGCGTATAAATTCCAGTCTGGGTTTTCCATTTTGCTGCATTAACTGCGTCAGGGAGAAAAACCTATGGATTCCATGTCAGCATTCGGAGTGCACAAGTGTTCAGCAGGATCGTTCTCACAGTCACTCTGGTATTTATGCAACTTTTTGCGATGGCAATCGAAGACTTTGATTGAACAGAGTTTCTGTGATTTGTATGGTCTTTATAAGTACAGTAGCGGGGCATAAACTTTATCTCTGCAACTGGACAAAAAGCAGGTCTTACAGGTCATAGACTTACACCAATCAGGTGTGAGAAACCACCACGTAGAAACCACCAATCAGGTGTAATATAAAAACCACTGCCTGATCCCTTGGAGATCCCTCTTGTATCTCCAAGGCTCTGACCCATCAAAGTACGGATTCCATAAAACCATTGCAAGTGTTCTGTGGTATCTGGCGCTCAGACATTAGCAGCAGGTCCTTTAAATCCTGCGAGTTGCAAGGTGTGGCCTCCATGGATTGGACTTAAGCAGATGTTCGATTGGATTAAGAATTTGGAGGAAAAGTCAACACGTTGAGCTCTTTATTATGGTTCACCAAACCATATTTATGAACAGGAGGAATTGAGAGATGTCTGGTGTTCCTAAATCACCGTTTTAGGACATTAACATGGGTTAACTATTGTTCCCATTTAAGCTCGACTCTTGGTTAATGCAGCATTTGGGCTAGGAGACCATAAGTCGGTCGAAACAAAGTACAGTGCTGCCTTCACCATGTTTCACCATGTTGGAGGTACAACCTCCTTTACAAAACATCAGCTTTCCATTCGTGCATTTAGCATTTTCATATCCTCTCAAACTGGAGCCAACTAAACTTCAAGATGTTCTGGATTAAGGCATTTGCTTAATGTTGCAAATGTAAATGTTTACTTTTAAATGATCATCTAAATACCATGAATCCAGTTCCAGGTACTAATGGAAAGAAATCAGTCCCCCCGTTAAGTAAGGCATGGTTATTAATGTGCTGAAATAGATCTATTGAGACTTTTTCTGACCATCCGTACCCATGTCCTGAACTGTTGAGCAGACAGATCTGCGATAGTACTATACACCAGAATGTTTGGGCCTATGTAGGAGTAATTGCTTTCTGTGCCCCTTCTGTGAGTTCTTCAGATCCTGTGTCATGCTCACACACTTCCTGGTCTCCTGACAACCAGTGAACTGAATCTAGCCAATCTATCAGTGCAGGCCGTACTTTGATCACACTTCAAACCTGTGTCCGACTGTGGGGGATTAGCACCACTGCACGCCGACTTTGAAGTACCATTCAACAGCTCGGTTGGCAAAAGAGGAGAATTAATGTGCTGTCTCTGGTCCTTTCCTCCACTCGTGCAAACTCTCCCTCACAAGCTGGAAATACAAACCACCCCAGTCCCACGCTCTGCACTAATGCCTGTCTGGCCACATCCAGAACGCTACCGTGGGTTGACCGAGGCATTTTTCATGTCACACTTCAAACGAAATGTTTGTGTACTGTATACTATAGGCATTCATTTAGTTACCCCTCACAAAGTACAAGGCACAGCAGCATTAAGCACAGCCTCTTTAGCACAGAAGAGACATTCCATGTGGCCTCAACAGGCAACCTTACACCATCCCAACAGTGGCCATTTACCATTGACGCCATTTGTACAAACTTATTTCGCTAGATCTATTACATTTTTGAGTCCTCCCATTACAACGCTCCATTGAAAAAAGGGCAATAGAATTTAATATGACTTGGCAGGGCTGTCAAGTTGTTCAGGGCTGGATTCTAGGGAGAGGCTCTGGTAGGACCAAGCAATATAGAGTATTATCTTTTAATCCCAATCTTTTTCCCCATACTAGTCGATATAGATCATGATATAAATTAAATCAAATCAATAACATTTCTGTCAAATTTTAAGGTTCCTTTCTACTCCCAAAGCCATGCCACTGGCTAGGTACTGGTTCTGCCTGACTGGGATTGAATGAATAAGTATTCCACAGTTGGTTCTGACCCCACAATCTGACTGGCTGAGAGATGTTCTGGAAATGCCAATATTGCACAATAGGCACTCTGAGTGACAATTACAATCACAATTACAAGTTCATAATTATACAAATAAAATGAATTGCAATGAGTTCTGTTGGCATTTCAATTTAAATTTGGAAGATGAAGCTGCTAATGATCAGCCTGCAATGATTTGGATGTGCCATAAAAACAGAGAAACAAAGTAGAGTAAAGCCAACAGCATCGGCTCTTCATTTACACAAGTTCATAACTCCGCTGAAAAGAAACGACACTAAAGTCTACGGTTGTATTTATGGATCAGTCAGAAATGTCTCACTAACACTCATTTCTTTTGCTGGTGGATTAGTAACAGCTTTGCTCTATAGATCGTACCCATTTTGTTCTTTATTATTAAGTGCATGTGGTGTTTCCATGCATTACATACATATACTGGAGTATTTGAATAAGGGGAACAGATGTGGGCAGTATTTGGATATTTACTTTATTTTTCTATAATTTTCTATATTTCTATATTTTCTATATTGTTTTTTTATATTTACTTTATATTTACTTTATTTATTCAGCCAATAATGTGACAAATTTTGAACATTAAGATAAATTAATTAAATGATTTTGTATGTACTGCGCTTCAGTCTCTCCACAATTTGCTTCGATAGACTTTTCGTTGCCTTTAAATCCGTGGTGCGTTTACTTTCTGGGTTGCCAGGTCCAGCACGAAGAAATTCTAAAGCCGATAGAAGAAGAGGACAATTAAAGTCAGATCTGGCAAAGGTGTAGGAATGCTCATGCACATGTGCAGACTGAAGACCCTGATCATAATTGAGTAATATACTATGAGTAATCTAATTTCTGGAGTAAAACCTTGCCCTCTCTCTCACCCTCTCTCTCTCGCCCTCTCTCTCTCGCCCTCTCTCTCTCGCCCTCTCTCTCTCGCCCTCTCTTGCCCTCTCTGTCTCTCTCTCTCTCTCTTGCCCTCTCTGTCTCTCTCTCTCTCTCTCGCCCTCTCTGTCTCCCTCTCTGTCTCTCGCCCTCTCTGTCTCCCTCGCCCTCTCTGTCTCCCTCGCCCTCTCTGTCTCCCTCTCTCTCGCCCTCTCTGTCTCTCTGTCTCTCTCTCGCCCTCTCTGTCTCTCTCTCTCTCTCTCGCCCTCTCTGTCTCTCTCTCGCCCTCTCTCTCTCTCTCTCTCTCTCACACACACACACAGGTTACACTAGCATATCCGTTTGTGGGTGTAAATGACAGCTTTTCTGAGAAAAGGCGGTGCGTTTTCTTTCTCTCACATCTGTGGTGTTACTGTTAAAGACTTGTGACTGGACGTCTGCATAATCCATAATCCATAATCGATAATCTTTAATCTATAATCTGTAATGGTTGGGATTAACGGAGAGGCCGTTTAGGATTGCCGGCGCGCTGTGCGTTGGTGTGTGTGTGTGTGTGTGTGTGTGTGTCCTGAATCTGGCGCTGACACGGGGCATCGGAGCGCTGAGAGGAACCTGTTCATCAGGTTTGGCACATGCTTGGCTTTTGCAGCCTGCTTTCGTTTTTCAGGACCGAATGCCAACGGGGCAGGGCGGTGGACGGGCACACGTACCCGAGCGTGCGGCGCGTCCACTACGAGAACAGCCTGTTCGCTTACAGCCTTCTATCTCTTCCATAGGTGCAATAAAATAACGGTCATTAGAACCCGTAGCTTTGTCGATTTGACCGCGCGCCGCCGGGCGTGAGGAACATCCTGCCGTTATGACCCAGGAAGCGATTGAATCTCACCGAGCCCTCACACTGAATGCTGGTGCCCGCGGTGTCAACTCGATCTATTCCAGAAAAGCACCCGGAGATCCTTCCTGTGCCACACAAAGGGGCATTGTGGGGGATTGGGAGACAAAGCGGGACGTGACCCCGGGGCGCGATTCTAGATTCTTTTTTTGTTTTGTTTTGTTTTGTGATTGGGGTTGTTTGTGTGCTGGGATGCCGGGAGGTGAATGAGTTCTGCTGATCCGGAAAGAACGCCCGCGTGTCTGAGTCTGGCCTGGAAGATCATGTGATCGAGGTTTTTAATCGCAATAATGCCAGAAACGGTCAGGGGCCCGTCACCATCCCGGGATGCTTTTACGATGTTTTCTCGTATGGTTTGTATGATTTTGCCACCTTCTCAAGCGTTCAGAATATTAAGTAGATTCGGTATCGGTGGGGGAAGAACACAAACGATGTTCTCGAAGTTGAAGAGGGTCGAATATTACTCCAGTCGAAGTAGAAATCCGAAATCCGAAACGCACGCAGTGAATGAACCTAGAGTGCGGGCGTACCTAACGGAAGGGGGCCAAGAACTGACCCCTACGGGTCTCCTTAAGTGAAAGCGGTGACGTTTACAGAATAGCCATATCGTCAGGGTTTAGCTCTCCAGAGGTCTGTGTGAAGTTTGCATGTTCTCCTATAAGCGCGCGGGTTTTCTCGCGGACGCATCCCTGGCGCTCTCTCTTATTTCGGTTCAGGCACGCCGATGAAAATCAAACCGGTTCCTGACAGAGGTCAGATTTCTGAGGCGCTTAATCAAGCTGTGCTTAATTAAAATACCTCAGCGCTGACTTTGCGCGCATTCTTCTCATCGGCTTTAGCCCTCGGGGAGTTCTCGCTCCTAATGAGGAGGCGTTCGTCGGCCTCCGGTGGCGCCTTTCATAGTTCCCGAGGCCTCCCAGTCGTACGGGGCAACCGAACCGTCCAATTAGCATTCACTAAACAAGCGGTGACACGTCGCTGGAGTTTCAGGTTCCTCCCATCGCGGCCTCGTTCTGGTTACGCCAGCGTCGCCGGTTCTCACGCTGCACGTTTGAAACTCTGCATGAATAACCCTCAGCTATTCGACCTGCTAGCGGAAGCTATCCTGTCCGGCCCTCGTGAGCTCTCGAAACGAAGAACAATGTGCTGCCTGCTACCATCCCGATTCCCGATTCTGAGGGAGATTCCTTCAGACCGTATCAGGTGGCCTGAGACTTTTGAACAGTGCTGTAAACCACAGTGGCTCGAGTGTCAGGCTTGTCAGGTCTTTACGTCGTTTGGGACTTAATCGCAAGGACCGCAAAAAGAACGGGACGTTTATTTGGGAGTCTTGGTGACTCACATGACTGGTATTTTCCTGCCCTCTGTTTCGGTATCGCTTTACGTGTCCAGGCATGTGACATTGTTTTCTCTGTGTCTCTGTGTCCCTCAGGTGCCGTGGTCGGTGAGGTCATGCGTCCGTGCAGGTTCCTTCTCCTCGTCAATCCTCAGAGTGGCAAAGGCCAGGCTCTTAGTCTGTTCGCCCGCCATGTGCACAGCATGCTGCAGGAGGCCTGCATCACCTACACGCTTATCGTTACAGGTCAGAATCAGCAAACCGTTTGGCTTTCGAATTCACTGCACTAGTTTCTTCTGATCTCGCACTTCGATCAAGCAGCAAGCGGCCTGAATTCGACGCCTGCCAGAGCGGTATGGCCCAGCACCCCTGGCACGGCTCAGTATCTCGATTAGCCCGGCGAGGGAGGGTATCATTACTCAGTGCTGCAACGGCGACCCCTTCTGTCCAGGGCTGGCATAGGCACAGGGACCCCCGTTCGTTCATAAAGTATCTGTAAGAGTATTCCTGTGCACACTGGCAACCAAGTGTCTCCTGGAAGTGAGGAAGCAGCTTTTCATCGCACTATTTGATCTGGAGTCTGGTGGTTCTCACGTTTTGTTGCCTTTTCGAAACAGAAAACCTGAATCCTGTTTATCACCTTTATGGATTCACTGAACCTCGACGTTCTCAGAGCTTTATTTGTTACCGGTTACATTACCTCTGTCCTACTTCATTTTGATTGGTGCAGAGGCAGTACAGCGTCCTTACGTTACAAAAAATCAACATCAGCATGTACTGCAATTGAAGCAGTGCTCTAGTATAGTGTAGTGTATTATAGTGTAGTATAGTATAGTATAGTATAGTGCAGATTAGTATAGTGCAGATTAGTGTAGTGTAGATTAGTATAGTGTAGTTTAGCATAGTGTAGTGTAGTATAGGCTAGTGTAGATTAGTATAGTGTAGTATAGAATAGTGTAGATTAGTGTAGTATAGAATAGTGCAGTGTAGTCTGGTTTGTTATAGTGTAGTGTAGTATATTATAGTGTAGTGTAGTGTAGTCTTGTACAATGTAGTATGGTGTAGTATAGTGTAGTATGGTGTAGTGTATATTAGTATAGTGTAGTGTGGTATATTATAGTGTAGTATAGTTTAGTGCAGTATGGTGTAGTGTATATTAGTATAGTGTAGTGTGGTACATTATATTATAGTGTAGTATAGTGTAGTGTAGTGTGGTATATTATAGTTTAGTGTAGTGTAGTGTAGTGTGGTATATTATAGTGTAGTATAGTATAGTGTAGTGTGGTATATTGTTGTGTAGTGTAGTGTGGAATATTATAGTGTAGTATGGTATAGTGTAGTTTGGTATATCGTGGTATAGTGTGTAGTGTGGTATATTATAGTGTAGTATAGTTTAGTGCACTGTGGTGTAGTATATTATGGTGTAGTGTATTATATTATAGTGTAGTATGGTGTAGTGTAGTGCAGTGTACTGTGGTATATTGTAGTGTAGTATAGTGCAGTGTAGTGTGGTGTATTATAGTGTAGTGTAGTATAGTACAGTGTAGTGTGGTATATTATAGTGTAGTGTAGTACAGTGTAGTGTATTGTAGTGTAGTTTAGTACAGTGTAGTGTAGTGTAGTGTGGTATATTATAGTGTAGTGTAGTATAGTACAGTGTAGTGTAGTATAGTGTAGTGTAATGTGGTATATTATAGTGTAGTATAGTGTAGTGTAGTATCGTACAGTGTAGTGTAGTATAGTGTAGTGTAATGTGGTATATTATAGTGTAGTGTAGTATAGTGTAGT
>JAYJMA010000003.1:8142818-8165474 GCA_036873895.1 Parotocinclus cabessadecuia
CACTTTATGTTCTCCATACTAGTAGTATGTGGGCGGCACGGGGGCTCGGTGGGGTAGCACCGCTGCCTCACAACAAGAAGGTCCCGGGTTCAATCCCAGGCTGTAGCGGCTTGGGTCCTTTCTGTGTGGAGTCTGCATGTCCTCCCTGCGTCTGCGTGGGTTTACTCTGGGTACCCCGGTTTCCTCCCACATTCCAAAGACATGTATGTTAGGTTAATTGGTGTTTCTAAAGTAGCCTTTAGTGCGTAAATGTGTGCGTGACTATGTGTGTGCCCTACAATGGTTTTGCGTCCCGTCTAGGGTTGTTTCTGCCCTTGCGCCCAGAGTTGCCGGAGGGGAGGGGACACACCAGCTGTGCGGAATGTATGAATGAATAGTTGTGGTATGTAGTAGATTTTTGTTGTCGCATGATTCCTGATCTTCCATCATACAGTGTTATCCGAAATCAAATTTTCTCTCATTTCAGGCTTGACGTTTCGTTTTCATCCTTATCAAAAAAGTGTTACGCCTTATCAAAATATTGTGTAATCTGCACCACCCATTCTGCTCTTTGAAGCTCCGATAATATAGGATAGAACACACTTCACACTTTCCACTCCCTAAAGCAAGTAATAGATTGTTCATTGATCAAACAGCCAAGCCTGATCTTTCTGGCTCTCTGGCTCTGTCTCCATGGCGCTCTCTCTCTCTCTCTCTCTCCCTCTCTCTCTCTCTCTCTCCCTCTCTCTCTCCTCTGCTGGACGCCCCCGCTGGACGCACCTTTATGCTAATAACAGGGATTGCACAGAGGGGAGGCGGAGAGCAGAGGTGGGCGAACAGAGCGAGAGAGAAAGTGAGAGAGTCTCCATCAGACTGCCAGCCAGAAGCTTGGTATTTGCTTCTGAGTGTGGGGGTGTGAAGAGCTCCCTCTCTGTCTCCCTCTCTTTCTCTTTCTCTCTCGCAAACACACACTCTCTCTCTCTCTCTCTCTCTCTTTCACTCTTTCTCCACCCATGCAGGCTGGCAGGACTTAATAAAATATTAACCAACAGGAGATCAAGCGAGGAGTGAGGACAGACACAGGCGTGGGCTTCCGTGTAGGTGCGAGGAGAGCCGGCCTTTTGTAACACAGAACGGGAGATACCCCTAGACACACACATAAGCACACACACTTGCCCAGATGCACACTAATGAGGATTTCAGCAGAATGTGGGCTGGAGTGTTATATCACAACAGGTTAGATAAACTGCCTACGCGGTCTTGGGTATCTGGATCCCCCCTCCCTTCCCTGTTGGGGAAACACCCTCCCACGGCCCGGATTCAATCCAGCTTTCTCTCTAAGAAACTACAGATATGAAATCTATTGAACCAAAGAACTTCTTGCTCATCTGCATTCAAGTGTGACCAACTTCAGATTTTGACATTTATTCACAGATAAGATTTCGTTACGATTCCCTTTTGACGGCTCACCACTGCTCATTTGTTAGCCAGTCCTTCCGGGGAGATCTCTGGCAGTGATTGGACAGCACAGTGGCATGTGTGTTTAATGCAGCGAAGTTTGCGCGTCCTCCCCATGTCCCCAGGTTTACTCTGGGTCCTCTGGGGTTTAACTGGTTTCTCTAAAATGGCCCAGTCTGGATGTGTCTGACTAGCATCCATGTAACCTTGCACCAATCGTGAATAGCAATTTATTCTGATGCGTAATTAAAGAAACAAATAAACATAAACAAAGTCTGTGGCTGCGATTTTAGGGCTTTGCTTTGCATGCCTGACCAGTCTATGAATGGTTCTATTGGCAAGCTCTGAGATCATCTACATCTTCCCTGAGTCTGAAATTGAAATCAGGAAGCATTTCGATTTCCATTTATAGGCCTCTTCTGCTTTGTGAGTGTTTTTCTTTTCACATCTTCAGTCAGCTGCTCAGAAGGTACAGCATTCAGTGTAAGCACAAGACCTTGAAAGGCTTGGAGGGTCACAGAAATGAGCGAGCTCTGTCTGTCTGTCTAACATGTGACTAGCAAACATTTTCCAATATTCTAAACATATTTATTAAGTAAGCAGCAACTATAACTACACAAAACATAACTGTCATATTTAAACGTGCTGTCTGCAGAGGTTCTTTATTCTTTAGAGCAAAGCTAAGCTGTCATTTCATGAGGGTGGCCAAAATTAATCTGGTTTAGTGGACAGAATCTGTGGACAAAAGATATCCATTATTGTTTTGGAAAAATGATATTTCTCCATGGAATCTCCTTTATGGTTTTAATTACTATCTATGTGATTTCTTACCGTAATCGTCAGACCCAGGGTTTCCCAAAGTGGGAGGTGCCTCTTAGAGGGGCATGGATCTATTGCTGGGGTGTGGCAGGGTAACGAGGCACATGAATGCTGTCACATAGTAAAAATGTCCTCCCTTTGTCAATGTGGGTTTACTCTGGATACTCCAGTTTCCTTCCACGGTGAAAAAATATATGTTTTTTTTATGTGTTTGGTTAATTGGAGTTTCTAAAATGGCTTTAATGTGTATGTGCCCTATGATGGATTGCCTCTGTCTCTAGAGTTGTTTCTGCCTTGTGCCCTGTGCTTTTGGCTAGGCAGCTGCTTTCCTATAATTAATGGGACAAGAAAATGAATGTCACTTTTAACTTTGAAGGTGATTTTTCACTTTATTTGGTTTAGTTCAGACTGAAGTTGCAGTTTTGCATGAAATCCAGAGTTTCAACTAAATTCCACTGTGTTCAATTGGGGTCTCAAAAATACTAATAAAGTTTAGGAACAACTGCTTTAACCAGTGATCAGTTATGCTGTCATTTTTTAAAGTAATATTAAAGTCTCCATATATTTAGTGTCCATATGCCAATCTGTATCTGTGAGCTGAGTCACTTAGCATTTGACATTTAGGCACAACAGAAATGAAAGCCCCCCCACCCATGAACTGGCCCTATTTGTGCATCACAGACCCCCTAGACTCTGAGACTTGGATATAAACCTTTGGCAACAAACACAGAAAAAAGAAATGGAACAGGGCCCGGTGGAGAGACCTTGTCAGGATCACACACCCTGGCAGTCGGGACCCAACAACCAGAGTGAATCAGGGAGGCTCAGCACTGGGAACCAGTGCTTAACCAACTGTGCCACTTTGGCTCTCGTCCTGACTCTGTCGGTCGGATTTGTGGTTCTGAGTTTCGTTCCATGACTGGGAGGGGAGTCTTGTCACCACTGGGCTCTGAACCAGGCTGTTCCAGGGTGTGTGATCCTGGTGAGAGCTTTTTGCTGTCAGGTCCCAGCTTACAGGGAGTGTGATTCTGATGAGAGGTCTCACCGCTGGCTGTTTGTTTTGCCTGTGTCTAGTTTCCACCTTGCAAGACCTGCTGAGGTTCAAGGTTCTCTTGGGTCACAGAGGCTTGGCATACCAGGGGTGCCCCCACACGACCAGGACTGGTACTTAGATGAATAGGACTAATGCAGTTTTTACTCTAGCTTGGTGTTTGTCATGTGTGGCCACTTTAAGGGTGGGGGAAATCAAAAAGAATTCAAATTGTGCTTTCAGAAATTCTATAAGATTCATATAAAAATGTTTATAGAAATAGTAATAATAATATAAATAGTTTAGAGGCTAAATCTGACAGTGTTATGGTGAACAAAACGTCATTGGTGTTGTTATTTTAAGATTAAAACAAGAAGGCCAGAAAAGAGAAAAATGTTTATCTGGATGCTTGCACAAGATTCCTGTGAAAGTATTACACATCTGTAAGAGTGGTGCTGGTTCCTCAACATCTTATTATTGTCTGAATTGTCTTTATACACCAGGCCTTCTCAAAGGTTCTTCCAATCACTAAGAGGACACTTAAACGTCCAGAGGCGCATAGCTATCTGCGCCAAAATGCTTTGTCCCTGCGTAGACCATCATGGGCTAAATCCAAAGGTGTGTGATTAAATCATGAAAAAAGACAAACATTCAATCACGGCATTAAATTCCTCCCTCCCAATCCATCCCAAGTCAAATTGGAGTTTCAGCACTGAAATCGTGGAAGGTTTCGAGTTATTTGTCCCGTTCTGAAATGCACGAGACGCCGCAATTTCTCTGAGTCAGCAGAGTCACATCGATTCATCCTCTGTGAAGTCCCTGCTCTTAGCTCAGCGCCTCCGTGTTGCACTTTCAACATTTTTGCAAATGCATGTGTGTGTGTGTGTGTGTGTGTGTGTACTGACTGACAGCAAGGATGCCCTCGAATCGAGCCAGGAAACACTTTTCCCTGCAATTAATCTGATTAAAGGCCCTCGCCATCTCAGCAGCACCATGCTGCAGTTGCCAAATTGGTCAGTTTACCACCCAAATGGTGTATTTTAATCAGACTTGGGTTTTAATAGCCTTTAGGCTTAATAGCATACAATGTGCAATACGTTCCTAGATTATTATTATATACCTGCCTGGCATGGAAATGGGCCAAACCCCAAAATTGCAATATATTATGCTTTTAATGGTCTCAGGAGCAAATAATTGGCCTGGAAATGAGTAAGAATTAAACAAATAGATTTAGTAACGTTGAAGCGCATAATGGCTGATAGTGAAATATGGACTTGCTGTGCCTTTAGGGTCTTAAATAGGTGCAGTTGACAGGTTTGTGGTGTCCGACATCAACCCCTGCATGGTATTTTTTGTGATGTGTCAGATCACCAAATAATGACTAATCTTAGAAGAAAAACAAGACAAGATATTTGGGAAGATTTTGAACAACCAAGAGTTTCATATTAAATATTTCAATACTGTCATAATAATGATTTCATCTTGTGAATTTCCAACTTGGGTCCTCAGGATCTAGCTTTCACCACTGAGCAAATGGAGCTGCCACTCCTATAGTGTAAACTAATTTAGTGCATTCCTTCATTCAGCTTCAGTAAGCATTTCCTGATGCTCAGGGATCCACAGACTATGGATCCAGGGTGTTGGTCCATTGCAAGGCAACACAGACTGACTCACTGGCATGTTTTGGGGAGGTAGGAGGAAACCAGAGTACCCGCATGGGGGAAAGTACCAAAGTTCACACAAACATGTCTCACATTTTTTCACTTAGCTTTTTCTAGTCAGTATTGTGCAGACCCATAATCCCAAAGCCAAAGAGTTCTGTAGACAGGATGCCAGTTTAATACAGGGCTGGGTCGCTGTTGTATGACTTATATTAATGGTGACTGACTGGGTTCAATATTTTGGACACAATCCTAAACACTTGTTCATTTTAATACTTGTTTGGTCCAATTCAGGTTCTCAGGTAGAGGGGCATAACTGGCACCACAGACTAAAGAAAGGAACCAAACATACACACACAAACACACACACAACACACACACATATATATATATATAAACACACTTGCATAATAAGCAATTAATAATGATCAAAACCATTTGTTCTAATCTGGATAAACATCAATGCTGTTACTTCACATTTAGCCATCTGGCAAACAACTATATCCAGTTTACTGTTTACCTTGCAATCCAAGCAATAAAGGGTTAAAGGCCAAACAGTGGCAGCTTGAGGTGAGATTTGAACCCTGGACCTTTTTGTCCACATTTCAGAACAATAACTACTAAATAATTAATTATTAATAAAAATAGCAACAATAATATTGATGTTATAACTGTAATTACTATTATTATTTACTATTTACTATTAATATTAATAGTGTTCATGGTAATAATTGCAATTCTTATTTTTATTGTAGTTGTTGTTGTTATGCAGTATCTATTTACCACTATAATAACAATAATTAAAAAAAAAAACATTATTATTGTCATTACTGCTACTCTTTCCCACAAATGCTAGAACCACACGATTGTATGAACTGTAAGTCGTTCTGTATAATGTATGCTAAACTGTAAACCATTATTAAATGGCTTTTCGTCCCAGTACGATCCCACTGGGTTATTAATGCAGGATTTAGTATTTATAACCGAGTGCACGTTGTTATTGTGATGAAGCGTTTCCCTGGAACTGTGCGCGTGCGTTTGAATGGAAGTCGCGCCGTTTTACGCGCATTGGGCTGAAGGCTTGCAGGGAAAAGTTGTCTCTCATAAACCCTGGAGCGGCAACATAAAATACTGCTGACATGAGTTATTGTGCTGGACTTCAGCTGCAATCCTATCACTCTCTCTCTCTCTCTCTCTCTCTCTCTCTCTCTCACACACACACACACACACACACACGTTCTCTCTCTCTTGTACTGTGACCAGGAAACTCCAAAAAAGGGCAGGGAAGTGGAAACCCACCGGAATCGGTCCTTATGTAGGCATGACCTTATATGGCATGACGGAGCGGGATCTTCCGGACCGTGGCGCAAAGGGAAACCCAAAAAATCGCCGAGTGAAAGTTCCATTCCACGCTAAATACGCGGGCTTTGCAGTGAAGCAGAAAAGAGCTGCCGTTTTCCACGTATTGCACGGATCCCGAAGTGAAAATCTCACCGGCGCGTTTCGTTTTCTCCTCTGAGCGAGCGCCATGTGTGCTCGGCTGCAGTGTCTAAATATGGGCTTCCTCCAGTCCATATATGGACATCTACGTCACGGGGGTAGGGTATATAAAGGACTAGGGAACCTCGGGCGCGGAGGAAAGAGCACAGAGAGCTCAAGCGACTCAACGGCACACATACAGACAGACAGATACATAGAAGCAGCACACAGTGCGCTTATCTATACACAATTAGAAACAACAACAAAAAGTGAACTGAAAATAACAACAAAAACAAAGAATTTGAGAAACAGCAAAGAGGTGCACTTTGTAAATCAAAATTAGCTGCTTTAATATCAGGGAATGGTTAGAAGCAGCGCATTGAATCTCAATCATCTGCTTTGAGAAGAAGTGGATTTTCTTACCTTTTTTGACAAACAAAAAGGGAGGAAACCGAGCAAGGAGCAGACCCGGTAAGGAGACCGGTCCAGAGACGCAGAGGAAGAGGCAGCACAGTATCTTCATCACCATCCTCCTAATACAGGGGCTACCTGGTGATCTCTCCCACTGCACGCCACACACACTCCAGAGAGATGGCTGCAGCCAAGACAGAGCTCCTTCCTGCTCTGCAGATCTCAGACCCCCTGAACTTCCCCCACTCACCCATGGATAGCTACCCCAAGCTGGAGGAGATGATCATGCTGAACTCTGCAGGGATCCTAAACGCCTCCGTATCCGAGGGTGCCGGCTTTGGCTCCGGGGAATCCAGCGAGCATTATGATCACCTAACTGGAGGTAAGGGCTCGAACCCTGCTTGTTTAGTTGTGTGAGAACTAGTTTGTGCATAATGATGCACGGCTGCGTATGGGCAAAGAGTTCTGAACTGTCAGTGTTTTGTTTATATATGGTAGTTATTGGAACTAAATATGAGGTGGTTTTTTTTCTAAATAATTATTTATTAGGTTCATTGGTAAAATTGCAGCTTTGACTGTGTGTTCAATGGCACTGAAAATGTGCAGTACATCTTAATTTAATGGGATATTTCAATAGCTCAAGTGCGGATTGAATTAGCTGCCTTTAGCTGTGTAATGGAATTGAAGAGCTGGGAGGGTGGAGAAAAGAGAGAGGGAGAGTTGGGAGAAGTGCACATGCAGATGGCTTAGCTCACTGGCTCCAGCACTTGTCTCAGAGGGAACTCAGCAAATGTGTTTATGGGAACGCTCAGCAGTGTTTGCGTGTGTGTTGGTAGGGGGTATCCTTCTGCTTCTCCATCAGCACCTGCTGAGTGGGGTCTCCCATCTCCCATCTTCTCGGGCTTCTTTAGTGTATAGCTGAGAAACGCTGAACACAGTTCTTAACATTGTTCCCATTCTGTTCTTGTTTCCACAGACTCGCTTCCAGAAATCGCACTAAACTGTGAGAAGTCCCTGGCCGAGCAGAGCTACAACCCCCAGCGGCTGCCCCCCATTTCCTACACAGGCCGCTTTACTCTCGAACCTGCTGCCAGCTGCAGCAACAGCCTGTGGGCGGAGCCGCTTTTCAGCCTGGTCAGCGGATTGGTGAGCGTCAACTCTCCTGCTACCTCTGCCACCGCCTGCTCAGTGTCCCTGGCCATGCCCTCATCCTCGTCCGTTTCATCTTCCAGCCCATCTTCCTCTTCTGCCTCCTCTTCGTCCTCAACGTCAACATCCAGCCCAAGTCTGAGCTGTTCGGTGCACCAGAGCGAACCCAACCCCATTTATTCAGCCGCTCCGACCTATTCCAGCACCAGCCCTGACATCTTCCCCGAACCCACCACCAACTTCCCATCAGCAGTGGGCACCACGCTCCCATATCCACCCCCAGCTTACCCAAGCAGTAAGGCGTGTGGTACCAACTTCCCAGTTCCCATGATCCCTGACTATCTGTTCCCTCAGCAGCAGAGTGAGATCGGCCTGGTGCCACCTGACCAGAAGCCCTTCCAGACGCAGCAGCCCTCGCTCACGCCACTTTCAACCATCAAGGCCTTTGCCACGCAAACGGGATCGCAGGAGATCAAGAGCGTTTACCAGGCGCAGCTGATTAAACCTAGCCGTGTTCGCAAGTACCCGAACCGGCCGAGCAAGACGCCGCCTCACGAGCGACCCTATGCCTGCCCCATGGAGACCTGCGAGCGCCGCTTCTCGCGCTCCGACGAGCTCACGCGCCACATTCGCATCCACACTGGCCAGAAGCCCTTCCAGTGCCGCATCTGCATGCGCAACTTCAGCCGCAGCGACCACCTCACTACTCACATTCGCACGCACACTGGCGAGAAGCCGTTCGCGTGCGACATTTGCGGACGCAAGTTCGCCCGCAGCGACGAGCGCAAGAGGCACACCAAGATCCACCTGCGCCAGAAAGACAAGAAGGCGGAGAAATCCAACGCCGTGTCCACCACCATCCAGAATTCCATCTCCTCCGTTTCCATCTCGGTGCCATCGCCTGCGTCAAGCTACCCCTCACCTATTGTTTCCTATCCCTCCCCAGTATCCTCTTTTCCCTCTCCAGTGGCCTCCTGCTACTCGTCCCCTGTGCACACGTCCTATCCGTCCCCCTCCATCGCCACCACCTACCCGACCGCCTCCACCTTTCAGAGCCCTGTAGCCACCTCCTTTCCCAATTCAGTCGCCAGCAGCATCTACAGCTCCCCAGTCCCTACCCCCCTGGCGGACGTACAGGCTGCCCTGTCTCCTCGGACAGCTGAAATATGCTGAGACTCTTCTTCTACCTGTCCTTCCGCCTTCATCCCGTCCGCTCCCATCCAAGAGGGTGAGAAAGTGTTAAAGGACTTGTTAATCCCCTCTCTCTGCAAAAGCACTTTCCTTCCCGCACTCTCCAAACGGTCAAGGACTCAAAGACATTCTGAAAAAAGAAAAAGGACTATTTTTCTTTCACCACAAAATCCCTTCCCTTCAAACAAGGCATTCGAGACTTTAAAAGCAACAAAGCGGAGCAACAGGCTTTGGCGAGATCCTTGGAGCGAAAGGACCTTATTATTGTAAACTAATGCCTGCAGGTTTCACAGCTCAATAGGCATTTACAAAAGGACATTGAGTAATATACATAAGCTACAATATATGTATATCGTATACGTGCCACGTTTGAGTTTGTCGGTTTTTTTTTTTGGTTTTTTTTGTTTTTTTGTTTTTTTTTTGACATTTCTGTTGTGAAAATTGAGTTGAAAATTTGCATTGTATTATCCTAAATTGAGCAGGGTCATATTTTAGACATTCTGTAGTACGTAGTGAAAATGCTGTGATAAGTTTTTGACTCTGTTGGTTAAAAGCACTTACGTATCCTGACGCATGTGTAAGAGTAACGTTACTTTCTCTTATTTTGTAAATATCATCCGTTGGTACTATTTCTCTCTCCTTCTTAAAATGTGACATCATCGGTCTGCTAAACGGAGGGAAAGATGACAGAAAAGCATCACCTTCAAATCTAAACATTTTCGGTGCCTTTAGAGAAGCCTTGCAGATAGTTAGACAGATATATGCGCGAGTGGATGTTTTGCATCTGGCCTTAAGGTGTAAGGGATTTTATTTTTCCTTATTTTTTTCTTCATTCAGAAAGTCATTTCATGGATCGAATGGAAATAAAACGAGGGCACTGCATCATGTTTTTGGGATGTAAGCAAAAAAAAAAAAAAGAAAACTATATTTTTGTAACTGAACTGTACATATCTACAGGAGTTGGAATGCTGTAGTTACCTACTGAGTAGGCATGGGAATTTTTTGTATGTTATTTACATGCAGTCCATTATTTTGATGTTATTTTAATTTTGTATTTGTGTTTGTTTCAGAAAGTGACTGTTTATGGCTTCTAAACACATTGAATGCGCTTAACTGCCAATGGGATATTTGGTGTACAAGATATCCTTCCTGAAAAGATACATAAATAAAATCTAAATATATATATAAATACATATCTTTACGTTCAATTTCTGCTCCATGTTTCATTGCTAAGCAACAGGTTCGGGTATTTTCACACATGAGCTCGCAGAGCACTAGCTTTAAATAAAGAAAATGATCTAGATAGAAATGCATAAAATAAAAGCTGAATATCAGCAGCGTATAATATTAGTTATTAATATCATATGAATGTACGGGGCGTATTATAAATAATACATTTAGTACATGATATATTATAGAAATTACATTACTCATAAACTATTAATTACATTGTTTTGAGTCACCTCAAAACTCCTCTATTATATAATATTATAATATAATACGTCAACTATTATATAATACCCTAATGCAGATGATTGATTCCTTAAATTTGACAAATAGTCAAATTATCTGTGAGGTACAGGTTATTAATAAGTGACCCATTTAATCTAACGGATGAGGATGAGAATTCATAAAGCCATCACTATAAATCATTATTTATTATTTTATTATTATTTTACATTATATACTATCTATTTGTATGTCATTATTTGTATTATAAAAAGCCACCAAAAGTAGTGCAATGCCTTTCTTATACATCATCAACTCTGACGAGTCACTTATTGTGCTTAAATCAAAAGCTAATGAGACAATAATTCAATAGTTGCAATTAAAAGCAAATACAATTTACAATCAATTCTGACGTCTGAGTTCCCCTCACATACACTTCTGGATATCAGAAAGCGGTAATTAAGAGAGGCTAAATATTTGATCGCTATAAATCCGATCCCGTAATGAAATACGAAACAGCTACCCCCTGCCGGCCATATGTTCTCCAACGTATACAAGATATTCCACAACCCACAAATGTTCACTGACACCTTTATCTCCTCACATTTGTATTTAAGGCTAACAATGAACCGTGAAGTAATTTGTATATGGCATGACACGAAATCGCACGCTCGTTTTCTTCAGCTCTCTCACATGCCTGTGAAGGAACCGGTTGAATGCATTTCAGGTGCGGCTAAATAACAATATGCGCATTTGTGAAGACAATTCCGTGTGAGCATGTGCACTAAATTGTTAGGTATATCAATCACCTAACCCGTAACTGTAACGCTGTATGTTTAAAATGAAAGCCTTTTTCAATCTCCTGTAAGTGTGGTATTATGATATATGCCGATGGCTGGAAAAGAGATCTTTCATCAGATCTTTAAGAGTCGGGCGAAAAACCACTCAGATTTAAGCAAAACTGAAAGATGAAGGGTGCGGCTGACGTAGTGGCAAACCTCTTGGTGGGTATGGGTGGGATTTTCCAAACTATGACTAAACGCTTTAGGGTCGCTGCCTTGCACCCTGTGATGCTTTCCTGCGACTCTGACTAGAAAAGAGAAGCTTGTCCTGGTCAGGGACGCTAGGACGGTTCTGAAGATTCGACTGAAATTCACAAACAGCAAAGTACATAGAGTTCCCAAGCTTTCCATCCAACCTCTACTTTGTGCGCCCCACCTTAGATTTGAACCCAGACCTTCAGGAACTGCCGTTTCAAGCAGGTTGCTTTTATCACGCTCACTGGACCCGTACTGGGCTGGTCATGGGGACGCTGTGTGAAACCGGAGTACCTGGAGTAAACCCACAGTGGCACAGGGAGGACACGCATTCTCCATGCAGGCGTTCCTGAGTATGGAGGGATCAAACAGGAGCAAACGGGGATCTCTGGAGCATTGAGATGACCACACTAACCACTTGTGCCATGTAACCAATAGAGCTGCAAGTACACAACTGTGAGACCAATAGACAGAATCAGGCTGGAATCAGATTCAATCGAAACACTGTTCCACCACCTCTCCCCCGGTCTCAGATTTGCATATTGATAATATACATAGACAAACAGAACTTGAGCGAATAATAATTGATGTAGAAGACAAAGCCTTTTCTGATCAGACTCTTTTCTTCTCTTCAGCTGATCAAACGGCCCTTTGACATTGCGAGAGTTCGTTATCAAAAGACAGCGTGTGTGACTGGATGTATGCACTCGGGGCTTAATTATACACACGCAGCCGAATTGTTCAATCTGATGTAGATAATATGGAGCCCTTGACACGTTTGTTAGCTCACTGTGCTTACCAGAGTAAGTCTGATGTTTCTTCAATGCATGAGGATAAACTTTACGCTGGACGTCTTCCTAAAAGGGAAATAGTCATAGCTATCGGAAACTAGAAGGCACCTTAGCTGCCTTTGTTCCTGCTTTAATACATAATATCTCTTTTGATTATAAGCAAGTGCAAATCGATATAAAAGTATAACTAAAATCTGCTGTAGATTCTTACATAAGAACAGCATATCAAGATTACAGTAAGTCAGCCAGTGGTGAGGGGCTGACAAGTCCAAGTCGAGTCTCAAGGCCCATAGAGTTAAAATGTACGTTTCTATTTCTTCTGAATCTAAAGCATGTACTGAGCCCTCATTTATTAGCATTTTCTATTGTATATATAAGCTTTTTTTCTCCATCCATTCCAGTACAGTAGTCACACCCTACATACCCTACACACCTTATATATATATATATATATATGTGTGTGTGTGTGTGTACAGTATATATACACTGCCAAAAAATACCACAGCAAGATAAAATTGCCGGATTGCTGCAAGACTTTGCATGCTGTTATCTCTCAGATATGTAAATGACTGCAGGTGTGGTGTGATTTGACACTGGGCCACAAGATGGTGTAAAAGTGCTTCTCTCGCTGCCCAATAAAAAGGCTCGTGGTGGTTACTTTTGAGTAGTGTACCTCTTTGTGAAAGACATGCCTCTACAGAGGGTTCTTTGCCAAGATGACAGACTTTGAAAAGGGGCACATCATTGAAACAAGAGAAGCTTAGTTTAGATGATTTTCTGCCTTCCAGACACAGCTGGGACCTTCAACATACCCCGCTGTCTCTGCCCGGACTATTTCAAGCCGTGTATTTTCCTACTTCTCCCATCATCAGTTCCGTTAGGTTTATCGGAGCAAATCTGGCAACCCTGTGATAGACTCGGAGCAAAGTGACATGTACAATGGGTATTGTGTGTGTGTGTGTGTGTGTGTGTGGGGGGGGTTATGGGGTCTGTAACAGGTTGTAACAGCGGCAACCACAAATAAGAAAGTCAATTTTACAAACAAGCCAAAAACACCCCAGCAACTATGAGTATTTACTTTATAAGTTTACAGAAACATAGCCCAAATTGCTTATAGTGAGCATACTTGGCAGCTGTGTCTGCATGCATGCCTTATGCCGTGTTAGTGAAACATATTACGATAAAATATAATAGCTACCTGAAAGACCCATTGCTCACAAGTCCCAAATTTCTAGTCCAAGTTGAGTCTGAAGTCGCTTTTTGAGCAATTTAAGATCACAAAACTCAGAAGAAGCAAAAAGCGACTCAGACACTTGCCAACAGAGCCACTCTGGCATTTTTCTCGCCTTCAGCACTTTTCCCAGGTGAAAGCTCTGTCAATGTTATTTAACGAAGCGATATACAACATCATTTGACCTCATAAATATATTCTGAAAGCTTTAACTTGTGAAAAGTAATTAAGGTTAATTGCTAGCTGGATTCATAACATAATCGTACTAATGCGAGCCAAGTTCTGATATTGTCAAAGCTTTCACTGTAAAAATGTGATTCCTATTTGTTTCAGGCGATTCTTTCGGTCTAACATTGTTGATATATTACTTACAGCCAAACATAGCCTGGAAGTCTTCTGCTCCATCTGCTTTCTCCCCTCCCAAACTCACATCAGAACATCAGCATCTTCAGTTTCTCAGCTCAGCAAGGCAGTTCAAAACAGGTTGAATGGATTTGTGGCATAGCAAAACAACAGTAAATACCATTTAAGCATCTGTGCTAAATGTATATTCGCTATATAGTGACTAATAAGCTAAATATTTCTTTCTATAGCTTCTAAGAGTGGTATAATTACATAGGCTGATGGCCATAAAAGAGATCATTCATCAGATATTTAGAAAGCAAGTAGAAAACCAGTCCGATTTATGCAAAGTTGAAAGATGTAGGGTGTGACTGCTGTACTGGGATGGAGAAAAAGCTTAGTGAGTATGGGTGGGATTTTCCCAGAGTATGAAGCAATACTGGTACAAGCAAGGCAGCCACAAAATAGAAGCAAATACAAACATGGTGAAAGTGGAGCCGGTGGATCATGAACGATGAAAGCATGGAATATCTAGCAGAGAGATATAGAGACAGAGATGACAAGAGAATAGGAGGAATGAAATGAAAAGTAATTACATTTAGTCAATAAGCAGATATTAAGGTAATTGGTCTCCAAATCCTAAATTGATTTTCTATAAGTGCCTGAAATGACACTGCCCATACTATGAGCTAGAAGAGTCTCGCTTATACACTGTTAAGGCACTGAAAATGATCTACACACAGACACAAACAACAACTAAGCAAATTAAACACAAGAGGGAGTGTGTTATGGCAAATAACATCACAGCTGTGAGTTGGTCAGAGGCAAAAGAAAAGGCAAGCGCCATAGATAATCACAGTTAAACAAAGACAAGATAAATAACGATCAAAAAGTCTTGAAATTTCATACAGAATATGCTTTACTGCTGACGATAGTAAAGTAAAAAAAGTCCACAAATATTTATTGTTACGCGACGATCATAATTAAGGTTTATGTAACACTACCAAGTAATGATAGTTTATCTAAGGAGCAAACAGTGCTAACTAAAATTGTTTAAGAAACAATTAGTCTATAGAATTTCATTAGTTACTCTATTATAAAAGTTATTCTATTTTTTGTTTTGGTCATATGTTTTGTGCATAAAGCTTGTCGTTACTTGGCAACATGGAGTCAGTGGGTGGAGTGATACCGTTTTGGTGTGATGAGGTCTTGCTTGGTCTTACTCGTCTCAACCAATCAGATTGTAAGGTTGAAACTATGTTTTTTTAGTCACTATAGCTAAACTTTTTCCTTCATGAAAAAGTTTTCTATTCTTTATTTAGCCATATTTGCCTCCAAATATTTCAGATGGTGATCGTTTTTAACGTCAATTTTCCACATGGTTTTATTATAATTCTTTTCACATTTAACCTGCTCAGGTCACGTTTGACGTTTGTTTGACTGGTGTGATCACACCGTATGATACCCGGGCCGGGCGGCTGAACCATGCTCAGGCCCAGATGACGAGCTGGGTTTGGGGGTGGTTCAGTTGGCTCGGTGAACTTTAAGAGGGATGTGAGTGTAGGCCAGCAGGAAAGTGGAGGGGGGTTGTAATCATGCTTTGGTACGGTACAAGGCAACAGTGTGAATACACCCTAAAAGTATGACATCATGCACAATTGGACAGCTTTGCAGTGATTCCAATTTACACTTTCCCCCATAATTCCGAGTGCTTAAAATATCATATATCACTTAGCTACGAAACAAAGAAAGCCAGATCACATTGCCTCACTCTTTCTCAATTTACTGGTTTCTACAACAAGTTGACACGGTTCTAGCTCTGGCAAATCATCCCGATCTCCTAAAACGGTATGAGCCATCCAAAGCATCTACGGTGAAACAGGCCTTCCGCTAATCCCTTACGAACGTTTACGACTCTCCTGGTGGAAATTTTACGTCTCTCACACTTAACGCTAAAATCGTGTTCATTAAGCGTGAAACATGTGGTCAGTTTTGGACAGACTTCAGCATGCTGCTCATTCAGAGCGCCACGCAGTTCATCTGTGCCTGTAATAAACAGAGACACATGGGAGGCGGATTTCTAAGCTGCCGCCCAGCCGCAAGTGTAAAGGCAACCTCTGTGACGTTGTGATTCTCACGTCCAACTCTAGAGCGACTCAGAGCTTTCTTTTACAGCCTTCCTTGGCGACGTTTGCTCTTATCAAAGTTGGTGAGCAGACACACTGGGCCTTATCTGATTTGGAGCATCGGGTGCTCTCTCTTTTTTTTTTCTCCCATTTCACAACTGAGCCATCTCACCGATTCCCAGACTGAGGTCCCACATCAATGCTCGAGCCTTTGTTAGAATATGTGTTTGTTCTCCTATTCTTTTTGGAGCCCAGTGTGCTGGGATGTGCAGAAGAGCTCACTTTTCTCCTTGTCTTCCAGCTCTGAGCGGTTAAACTGTGTATGCTAATGAGGACCCTTTCCTATTCAGATGCAAGGTCCATCTGCAGCTCCTTCGCGCACCCTTTCATCCTGCTACAAATGCCTCCTTATTGCAGCTTCACCCTCAGGCCTTTTAAGATCCCCTTTTTGAAATATGCTGTTTGATAAGCAGATCATTGGCCAAGTCCCTTCAGTGATTAGGCCCTGGCCTTAATCTAGCAGCAACAGAGAGCGAGATGTGTGAGGTACCCAGTGTATAGCACCAGTCTTTAACAATTTTCAGATAGAAGAATTCAACTCAAGGTATCAGCGTGTAGAATGCGGTCCTATTACAGGCCTAAGTGACAGGTAATTAGTCATAAACAAAAAAACAAGTGGCGCTTGTTACAGCACATGCGTGGCCATCCTGGAAGCTTTAGGCTTTATGTGTTTTTAAACACAAAGTGCAGCCAGGGGCTCAGGTGGTGCAGCAATGAAATACTCTAATATAATGCACTGAAAACGCATTCGAGTCTCAGTGGTGCTTCTGGACTGGCTGGATGCTGCAAGGATACAATTGGCTGTTAGACAGGGATCACCTCTGCTACAACACCGGTTCCATCAGTTGATCAAGGTGCCGGTACGGCAGATGGACACGGTGAGCGTAGACCATACATCCCTGCAGGTTCAGTCTTCCTGTAAGTCCACAGCCTGCCAGTGTAATGATCATTTGTGGCTGCTAGCTGTCAGTGGGAGCGGTCGTGCATTTTTTAACCGCACCGTTTCCTTGTTAGGGTCCCAGAGCTCTGGCATCTTTCCCTGGAGTGCACAGAGTGCAGGCGTAAGCATGCATTGGAGAGCTATAAAGATGTCGCCGTTGCGACACTGGCGAATGATCCCCCTCAGGAAATTCAACCCGGCGTAACAGCACTACTGATACTCGAACCCAATTCTGTGTTAGTGGGCGAGCCAACAGGTAAACTGCGAGAACAGTGGGAAGTACAGAATACAAAGTGCAATTTAGTGAGCCAAGTCAATTTAGAGCACAGTGCAAAGTCTTAGGCCACCATTACATTTGTTGTTTTAGCAATTGCTTAATGGCCAGATGTAACATATCGTCAGTGACTGGACCCAAAAATTTCAAACTTGGATTCATCACTCCATAATTTTTTCACTTATGTTGATGCTGATGTTGATGATGTTCATTCCAGTCTCCGTGAGCCTTCACAGGACTTTATATTCTGGTCCCTTTCCAAAAAAAGCTTTCTTGGCAGCAACGCTTCCAAAAAGATCATTCATGATCAAGCTTTTTCAGACTGTAGAAGGGTAAAGCTGCCAGATGTTGCTACTGGTCAAGTCTAAATACTTTTCTGTAAAAGCTGTTTTTGTCTTATTTTTTCCATTCTCTGTAATTAGTGCATACTGTATTTCCTCGTTGTATTCCAATAGATTGAATAATAAATAATGATAAATATGGTTATTCTAACATTTTCTATTACAGTACATATTTTGATATATTAAATATTTTTTAAGTTTTAGTCTCTTTTCAGTACAGTGTGGTTTTGAACACTAACACTACACCAATTTTTACGCCAATAAAAAACACACATAGTGCCTTTTTGAACATCCTTTATAAAGCATACTTTTGCTAACAAAATGTGACCAGTTTCAACAATTAAATATCACTCATATATATACATATACACTCAACTATAAACATAAAAAGGAAGACATGTCGTTATTTAACGATGTACAATGCGCACACGCTGGCATGTTGTTGTGGAATAAACAAAGTTAGGCACTCCAGGACACGGGGCTCATGGAAAATAAGGGGGAAAGGCGGGTGGGCTGTGGTCCTGATGCAAACGCTGAGTTTTAATAGTGGAATGTTGTAGAACACACACTGCCAACATGTTGATATCACTTCTGTCTCATTGATTTCCTCGTAAATTTACGCCGTGTGCGTCGGTGGACTTTCCTCTAGCTGTTCCAGTCGTGCAGCTGTTCAGGTGAATAACCCAATCCAAACGTTTCCGACTGCCACTGCCAGTCTCGTTGCCGAGTACCACCAATAGTTGTGTAAATGGCTCAGCAGTGACAGACGCACACACAGACACACTAACGCACCTGCTCCCTGCCTCATCAATAATGAATTTGGCTTCCGCCAGTCTGCGCGCGCGCGCGCACACACACACACACACACACACACACACACACACACACACACACACACATTTGTCTGATTACCTTGATGGGGACTTTCCACTGACATAACTAACTGTAATGGTAACTGTAGCTAACTCATTCTACATCTACAACTAACCTCAACCTCAGTAGCTTAAAGCAAATGTTATGGTTTTTTTAATAAAGGTTTCCACTTTTTTAACAAAAGTAATTAAAATAGTCAGGAATGGCAAAACAGTCCTCAGTCCTCCAAACCAAAATTGCCAGGTTTTCCTATCACTGTGAGGGCCATAGGTTTTAGAAAGACAAGGTCTCACACACACACCCACACACACACACACACACACACACACACACACATTACCCTTAACCTCAGTAACCTGCAGCAAATGTTTTGGCTTGTTTGGAAAAATGACGTTTGTTGATGAAAAAAGCCACATCTTTCTATCCTTGTGTGGACATATGGTCCAGTGTATAAACTTTACACACACAGTCTTTCACTCTAACACACACACACACACACACATAGGTTTGTCTCTCTGTCATTGTAGGGACCTTCCATAGACATAATTATTACTGTAGCCCTAACCTCAGTAACCTCAGTCAAAAGAAAGAAACACAAACAAAAACAAGCTGTTTTCCTCATGGGGACCAGCAAGATGCTGAACATACCTTTAGCAGACCTTTATATCCTTGTGGGGACTGACTTGATCCCCACAGTGCAATATATACATCTTACACACACTTCCTTTCGCAGCTGCTTTCAGGCGAGCAGTCCAGCAGCTGATAGCACGCTGCATTTGTGTCTGTCAGTGTTTATGTGACACCGTAAAACATCTGTGTCGTACTTATCGTCATGATCTGATGAGCCTGAAGAGTAAACACTGCAATGAGGAATCACAAACTCACTCAGCTCCGCTGGTTCAGTGTATATAAGCGTATATGAGAAGCGTGACATCCAAAGTGTCAACCAGGTGTGACTGGGAGCATCCAATAACAGCACAGGGTCAGCGTCCGGCATCCGGTGGAAGGGCAGCACATTTACAACAGAAAAACAGCAGTGATATTATAGATAAAACATTTAAAAGATGATAAAGTTATAACATGGTGATATGTACGGTGTTTTCTCGTCACTTGTTGCGCTTCACCTTTCGTGGCCTCGGTGCATCGCGGGTTTTCAAAAAATATTAACATTCAAATTTTTCATTTACATGAAAAAAAAAAAAATCACAAAATGCATACAAAATATGTAAAAAATGATGAATTCTAACAATAAAGGAATGTTATACCTCGTAAAATATTACGATTTACAGTAAATAGCTGTTGTGTCTACTCAGTGTGTAGGATATGATTTGTTTTGTTATGCATGTTGCTTCTGTTTTTTAGAATAAATGTATTTCCAATCTCCTGTTAACAATTTCAGGTCATTTTGACGTCGGTTCCCTTTCGGTTGCGTATTTGCTTCATTCGTTTCAAGTGCATTGTATAGCTAAAGCTATGTACACAGTCCTTCTACCTAGTGGCGTTGTTAACACGTTCAAAATATGAAGATTACATTCATGGTATCTCTTTAGCTAAACATATGTCAGTTCAAGTACAAGTACAAGTACAAGTTTCAGCCATGCCCTTCAAAAAGAAAGTCCCTAATGACATGAGAACTTTCCATACCATACTTCCACCCAACTGGCCCTGTACCCAACCCTGACCCCTCGCCTAGCTGGTGATGAGCCCACAAGATGTCTCCACACTACCATTTGGGCTGAGAAGACGTTACATGGGTGGCATGGTCTCCAGACGCTCGTCTGCAAACACCACCCCCAGGACACTGAGCGTTGGGAAGTCTGGGCTGAACTTCTCAGCCTGTTGCAAGTAAAAACCTTATCATGGAAAGGGGGGACTAAAACTGAGAACTCAGCATTGGAATGCCAAGTGTGTGCATGTGGGACCGTGGTAGATTACGATCAGACGTTCGGGACTCCAGAACAGGAGCTCTAGCGTTCAAATCCCACCTCTACCAAGCTTCCATTGGTGGGTCCCTGAGCAAGGCCCTTAACCCTCAAGTGTTTGGACTTTAAGACTGTATCAGTTGTAAGTCACTCTGGATCAGGGCGGCGTCTGCTAAATTACATAACTGTAAACATGAGCCAAGGCTTTTTGTCCATCATTAGTGCCTGACCTCCCAGACATGTTTCAAAATCTAGTAGGAAACCTTCTGAAAAGAACGACCAGGAGTCCAACACCACACTTATGCAAGTCTATGACGAAACATTTGGCTATATAGGGTATTTAATTTTAGCCAACTGATTTGTTTTCTTATTGTCGCTTTAGGCTTTAGCTAATTCTAATATCATTGCCAGAGAGTGGAAGACAGAAAATGTATTTTAAAGCGAGTCAGAAGAAGAGTTTGCAAACAAAATCCACACACCTATGTAACAAACTTGCATAACGGTGTATGTTTTCACTCTCAGCCTGTGTTGCCTCATCAGTTGGTTCATTGTCTCTCCAGCGCTCAGTGAGACGGGACTCAGGGCTGAACGTTCCAGCTCTTTTACACGTCTCCTGCTATTTCCAGTCATGCTTTCTCACTGTTATACCAATCTGCCTTATCTGTAACACACAGTTCCTGCCAATTACAGCCAGGAGAGACCATCGGCATCAGCCTGACACCTGCTCAGAAACAAACACTCATACAGGCACACAGATGAGCGTGTGGACACAGGCAGCAAGACCAGCTACCGAATGCACACACATGTTTGTCTTTCTATCATTGTGGGGACTCTAATTAATTCTACAAAGAACCAAACCCTAACCTTACCTCCAATAAGCTAAAGATTATGGTTTATGTTTTGGCTCTTTTGGATTTGCAAAAGAAAATCACAATATTTGTAGAAAAAAAAAGTATTTCCTTGTGGCAAGCAGCAAAATGTCCCCACAAGTTAAAATATTCCACATATTTCTATCTGTGTGGGAATGTGTGGTCCTCACAATTATATATGAACTTGGCCCACACATAAACACACACAGACAGCCCACACAGACGCACATTCTCTTTTCACTTAAAGTACCAGCAGACAGACAATGCGAATTATATAACAATTGAGATGAGACTATAATGCAACTCAATCACTCTTCACACCCATTGTGGGTGGATTATTTGGTGGAACTGGCAATGACTGGAACAGAGGCATCTAATATAAAGTGGGTAAGATACGGTTCCACAGCGATTCCCCCAAATTCAGATAACATGGGCATAATGCAAAGCTATTTATAAAACTTCAGCACACCAACGCAGAAGTTTTACAGTCACTGAAAAAAAGTTAATAACTCACAACAGAGAACAAAGCCTTGATGTGAATGGGTGAGCTGTTTCTGCTGAAAAAGTTGCAAGTTGGAGGCGCTGCCAAGAGAGGCAACAAATGTGGCCGCAGGATGTCCCGCACAGTGTCCCTCGACACCGTCATATGCGATGGCTCCCCATATCATCCCACCAGCAGATCGATCTGTGTGTCTCACCACAGCTAAGTCATGATTGAAGTGCTCACTACAGGCAGCACTAGCAGTCCAGGTTTCTTGTTCATGATACCAAGCAAATGACGGTGAGGGTGCCTGGCTGTCAATGGCAGGGCACATAAACAAATTTCATCCTGCTTAGTGCCTGGGAATGGTAAGGATAGAGACAGGGGCGTGTAGTGAAGCTGCTACTGTTACTGTTGCTCTGTCTGGGGCTGTCCGGCGCCTGTTCATCGCGTGTGTGTCGGGGCCCCACAGAACCACCGTTCCCAACACCTCCTTTCAGCTAGGTCAGTTAGTTGGAATGACCATCCTGCTTTCCTTAGGCCAACGATGCACCCCTGTCTCAATGTCTGTCAAATGTCTGTCATAGACGCCGTGTGTCAGTCATAGATGCATGTCTAGCAGACAATGGTCTGTCACCAAGAGGTAAACTGCCCATAGCAGTCACTGAGACCCTTTTTATCTCTTGTTGCAAGACCCAGTATCTAATCAGACCATGCTCAGAATTGCGGCGATGGAACAGTTT
>JAYJMA010000003.1:8192943-8207010 GCA_036873895.1 Parotocinclus cabessadecuia
TGTCTATATCTCTGTCTATATCTCTGTCTATATCTCTGTCTATATCTCTGTCTATATCTCTGTCTATATCTCTGTCTATATCTCTGTCTATATCTCTGTCTATATCTCTGTCTATATCTCTGTCTATATCTCTGTCTATATCTCTGTCTATATCTCTGTCTCTCTCTGGCTGTAGAGGGCACTAGGCTCTTTCAAAAAGAACACTTCCCAATAGGACTGTGGTGGTGCAGCAGTTAGCAATTAGGCTGTTCACCAGAAGGTCCCTATGCTTCCGAATTGTCACTGCGGGATCCTGGAAGCAAGGCTCATAACTACATGGACTGTATTAGTATTAAAACAATCTAGATCAGGGGGTCTGCTAAACAGTATAAATATATGTAAACATTAAGGTGCTTTTAAGATTGCCTGGCTGTTGGAGCACCATTAGGATGCAAACGCATGGACAGGATGTGTAAGAGTAAGAGCAGCTCAATAAATGCTTTTTATTTACTAAGAAGTCGTGGTAGCATGCAGTCAACACTTTTTGTTTTTTACATTTATAAGTTTACATTTGTTCAGGTCTAAATAAAATATCTGGGGAGTGTTAAAAATCCCAGCCGCTTACAATTACTCTGGATACGGAATGTACTAGCTGCTTCAAAGGGGTCTTAAGTTTAGGAAAAATCTCTGGAAAAAACATTCACTTTGGTAACATCTTGATACCCTGATCACTGTTTCAGGTTAGCGAAAGCAAAACAACATCAGGTTTTCTAGAACAAGAACTTAAAAATAAAATAAAATACTGTCCTACCCACATGAAACAACCAAAACCAATCTGACGTTACTAATAGCAAGAAGTACAGGACCATTATTGACATGGTAGTAAGAATGTTCCATCTGACGAACCTCCTTGCGACTTTTGTCGATCTGTTTCCACATCTCGCCGGCTTTCTTGGATATTTCAGTGACTGAGATTCCAGGATTCTCAGACTTGATCCGCTCTCGGTTTGCGTTCAGCCACAGCATGTAGGCACTCATGGGCCTCTTGGGGGCATCTGCATCCTTCACCTTTTTCTGTTAAAGATGATCAAGAATACAACAGTAACAGCATTGCAATTTTTGTAAACATTTGATCTTTTAGTCATTTTGAGCTACAAAAGTAGGGGTTTTTGGGTTAGGGGATGATCGCCCACTGAGCGAACCTACCTCAGAAACAATAATGCCTCTAGAGACTGTGAGTGATGTTAATAACTCTTTACTTTACTTTTAAAAACATTCGATTCGTTTCAAGTTATTGCTAGTGCATTGAAATGCTTCGTATGCTGTCTGTTTCCATCCTAACGGGTCCCAACCCAGACATTCTCTCGCTCTCATTACGCATCAGACCCTGCCACACAAGACCAACAAACCCATTCACCCGCTGTACTGATTCCACTCATCGTCCCACGTTTCCTTAATCGCATCTTCTTTTATTTAGAACAGTTGTCTGAAGAAGTTAAAACCACGCATCTTCAGAGTTTGTTTATATGTCACGTTCAAGCCTTCGCCGTTCTGATTTTGGGGGCGGGGTTGTAAAAGGATTCAGCACTGACAAGCCGTTATGTTTGGGTCCTTGAGCATTGCTTGGATTATACTTACTAGTGCTGACAAGGTTTGCATTGTAAATATGCTCAAATGTTAATCTGGGACTTTTTCCTATTATTGTGATTGCATAATACCTGAAGGAAACGCACTGCTCACGGAAAATTTGAAGGAGATATCAATATGAATCCGATCCTGTCCATGTCTCATCACTGTCAGTGTATGAAGGCACCCTTGGGTGACCATACGCCCTACTGACCAGTCAATGTGCGTCGCTCTCGTCCAGTTTAACATTCTTCTGTTCACCCCCATGAATAGATCACTTGCTACTCAATCACCATCACCGAGTTTTGCATCTCATTTACATAATCAAACAACTTTCTGACTTTTATTTTGCTATTCTGATGAGCTTGTTTAATAAAATAAACTTCGTTTTAATCACTTCATATTCATTTTGAAATATCCCCTCATTTTCGCAAACAGTATTTAGGGTTACTTGCTGAATATTTTGACCCAACAAAAACATCCTTCGAAGCATAGTAGGATACGGCATCGGTTATTTCTTTCCGTAAACGTCAATCCCTTTCATGCGGTTCAAAACGGTATTAACACAATATACATGCTCATAAAAATGAGGGGGTTATGTCATTATAACCTATATATAGGTTTTGGTTAATTGCCCAGCCCTGACCTGCAGAACATCCAGTACGTTTGGCAAATATGCAAACAATTCTAGGCCCCACCAAACCCACACTCAGAGCATGGAATCATAAAACAGTGTGCCGTATTAAGTATAGCTAAAACTCGCGTTTAATGTTTGAAGGCAAAAATCAGCAAGCATTCCAAACCGTAACTGTATGAAGGACAAATAAAACTGTATAAACAATGCAGAGATGATTGTATTGATTCATATAATAAGAAAGCGCTTGCATGCTGCTTCTGATGAGCACAAACGGCAGCAACTGCAAAAGCACAGCCATACTTTAATAGCACACGTACATGTGTAGGTCTGTGTCACAAAGAATCAGAAACACTTCCCACTTCTGCTCCAGCAACATGGAATGCAACCGTACTTCGCGTTTGAAACGCAATTGTGCATTTCAAGAATGTTCTCTACAATTAACAGGCCTCGGAATCAAAACCAGGAACGGCATCATGTGTTGTCTTTGAACCAAATATTTGTAAATACGTTGTGATTATCTGGGAAGGGGGTGTCATGTCCAAGCCCAGGAAAGTGTACTCATGTGGACATCTGCGGGATATCTCGACTAAAACAGGACCGCGTTTCAGTTGCGCACAAGGAAGCAATTATGGTGCGCACACGGATTGTATTAATTAGCATTTTATTTATTCCTTGGATGCTGGATTGTGCGCTCCAAAAAAAAAAAAAAAAAAAATCTAAATGGATTTTTTCCAGTTCTTTTGAAAAGGCTGCTGCCATCAATGAAATGTTAATAAAGGACTTCTGATCACACGAACACTCAGGGTTAACCAGTAACAGGTTTCAAGCATGATTTTAATACGTAATATTTTCGTTCGGTGGTAAGGCCACCAAGTTTGATCACAGCCAAGCCATTTTCTTCAAAGACTCTTTCACAAAAATGGGCAACCATGCTGCCCTACATGGAGATTACACACAGCCTCAGGAAGCTATTATATCCAACCCAACCAAACTCACTAGGTTTTAGGTTTTTGTGGGAATAAACCTTTTTTTGGAGGGGTGGGTTTGGATTGTCAACCATTGTTGCTCCAGATCTTTGCTTTCTCGCGTTTACCTCTTTGCGTGGTTTCCTCTCCTTCTTCTCCTTTACTTGTTTCTTGGGCTTCTTTTCAGGTTTCTTCTTCTTTCCTTCAGCTTCGCTGTCACCATCCTCTGCTTCACTGTCACTAACGGAGGCGTTGCTGTCATACCTGGGTACCGACACACAAACACAGCAGGAGAGATTTAACGCGCCTTAACCGGACGCTCTCAAATACGCTTACAGAAAAGGGATTTCAAAGAACTCACTCCTCAGCAACTTCATCCTCTTCCTCCCCAGGATTGAAGGACTCGTCTGCAGAAAGTCCCGTAATTAGCAAGAAGGTTACAAGTGAATGACTGGACAGTTTACGACAACATTCGTAGCTTTTAAAATGTGTGAACTAAATCGGGAGAACTTATTACAGATATCCAAAGTAAAAAAAACACCAAAAAAACAAAGATACTAGAGCAAAGCTTTGAAGACGTACCACTGTCGCCCTCAGAGTCGTCGCCCTCTTCTCTAATCTTTCCCTCTTCCTTCATCCTCTCCAAATAAGCATCATGCTCATCCTCATCGGAATCGCTGTACCCGTCTTTCGCCTTTATTTCCTAGAACAACACACAAGTGCGCGCGCACACACCTCTTCAAAAAAAATTGCAGTAAGGGTTCCAGTCCATCAGAGGGTAATTCATTTCCATTTACAAGCAACTGAATGCATTAACTCTAAAGATCAACACCTGGGGGTTTTATGGTTAGGTTCAGCTTTTACTGTCTCTAATGAGTCCAGGTCACGTACATACACTACATCTGTTCATGGCTAAACAACAAGCATGGAACTGATGCTCCTAGCCCACCATATTTTTGTAAACAGTGATTTTGATCTGCTTTCCAAACCAGAGAAACTTTACCTCCTTTAATCCTCTGTTCTTGATGCTCAGCTTCTTTGCATTTACAAAGTCAAAAAGCTTCCCATATTCCTCCCTACAAAAGGAAGAAGCGATGAAAGCATTACAGACTGAGAAAGGCAGGTAGTAGTTTTTCCACTCCTGGCTCCGAATGCGTGTGGCTTTTAGCTAAAAAACAGAGACGTGACATAATAGAGCCTTTCGTGGATTTCAAAAAAGGTTCTGATAACATAATAAAGCCTGAGCTCACTGGCCGCTCCTTTAGAGGAGGTGTTCGATCTCGAATCGAAATTTTGCTGATTAATTGAAAGGTCTGACTGGATGTTGTGTCTACAGTCGTTACTCATGTGGGAACCGCTTGATACTTCCCAATATCCCATCTGGACTGCGTTCTTTACTGGGTAATAAGAGAAGGCTGTGGGTGCTCGTGGAAAATGGATTGGTTGAACAGGGTCACCATAAAAATTCCCACCAGGTTCTCAGAGACTTGCTTTATAATCTGTCTATACAACTCTTCACGGTTTGAACATAAAGGTAGCTCAATGTAATTAATTTAATTGTTGGCAACACGCATGGTCAACTTAAGGTCTTCAAGACGTAGTTACCGTTACTTTGCCGCTGGCTGTCGTAAGTGCTCTTGCAAAATTGATGGTCTCGGTACACTTAAAGGCTGTTCACCCAGCTGTTTTTATTTAAGAGCAAATCCATGCATTACAGACGTAAAGCTCAATTCTTGTTTGACAGCTGAGCGTTGTGACTTGGTGAGGATTGCAATCATATAACGCAAACAAATTGCTTAATAACTGGCATGCATGTTTAATCGGATCGAGTCCTGGACTGCTTGCTGTCCTTGTAACCGAGTTGAAATGCCCACTCTAAAGAAAAGTGTTAGGGATATTTACAGATGTTGCAGCCCTCATCCGTCTTGGCCAGTGCAGATTTGCAATGGATTACTGAATTTGATCCAACCACCTACACCATATGATTGCTTCGATGTTGCCCACTGTAACCTTCTTTTCCTCTGTTTACATGCCAGTTTCTTTAAGTTCTGTCATCTTACCCCCCAACCCCCAAAAAGCCACAACTTTCTGTCCTGACTTTTTCTACCCATGTTCCTTTTTTATAATCTTGCCATTTGGCTTACACTTGTTTTCAATTTCAGCCACAACTGAATTGAAACGTACTTTGGACTTTCTCGGAAAAGATTGCTAAAGCTTTACGTCGTTTCGTTTTTAACTCCTATTGGGGCCATGTCTTCTGTCAAACAGCAAAAAGGCCAACAGCTTCTGAAAGGTCTTTAAGTACTGCTCCATTTTTACTGCAGACTAATTTGCATTTTTAGACTTGTTGGTTAACGTTGAGTTAATTCACACTTCATCTGAAATAACTTTGAAATTTTAAATAGAAATAATTGAAATAATATTTTTACACACACACACACGCACACTTATCAGATATAAATACGCACACGTATACAGTGCTTCCAAAAAGAGGGGATACTTCAGAATGAATTTGAAGCCATTAAAAAGAAGAAGAACTTGAATTTATTTCATTAAACAAGATCATTAGAAAAGCAAATGAAAAGTCAAAGAAAGTAGTGAGACACTAAATGAGATGCAAAACTCAATGATGGTGATTTGAGTAGTAAGTGTTATATTGATGGGGGTGAACAGAACCTTGTTAAACTGGATCAGAGTGCCCCCACATTGTGTTCAGTAGGGTGTATGGTCACCCAAGAGTGCCAAAACACACTGACAGTGATGGGGCAGCAGCTGTTTTGGGATCCTCTTCATATTCATTTTGAAACATCCCCTCATGTACGCACGCACGCACGCACGCACGCACACGTCTTAGATTAGTTTATTATTGCGGTACATGGATTGCTTACTGTAAACTGACCGTAGTTATGAATCAATTAAATCTGTGCTGTTTAAGATACTTTCCGGGTTTGTACACACTGTTCCTGGGGTTTGTGTACAAGCTGTTACTAAAGGCATATAAATGACACACTGCATTGTGTATTGAGAGTCTTTCACAATATATTGTGTACCTTTCAATGCTGCTGAAGGTGTACTGGTTGCCCTGCTTGGTCTCAATCTCGAAGTCAAAGGACCGGGTAGTGGTGGTACCTCGGGCAAAGTTGACGCAAGAAATCTCCTCAAAGCGCAGATGCACCGGGGGCTTGTGTACATAAATAAAGCCCCTCTCCAGAGGATAAAGCAGGCCTGAGCTTGCCTTATACGAGCACGTGATGCACTGAGCACCTGAATGACTGCAGAAGGTAAGAAGACATTTCTGTACTTAACTCTTAATACTTCAACAACGGGATTCAATGCTCTGAGAACATTCGCGATGTCATCGATCTACGAAGTTAGTCAGTTGTGTCTAAAAATACACTGGAAAACAATCTATTATTTCTCCATCCGCTTCCTAAAGATGGTAAATTAATGCAATGAACGAATTCCTTCCAAGCAAGCACATCAAAACCCTCAAAGCCACAGCTAATGCCCATGTGAGCTCAACCACTTTACGGTGTAATAGTGTTTTTGTAGATCTGTGTGGAATGCACGTTTTCTCACCCCTGGAAGTTTCCAGGCACTGTGATCTTTCTGTTTACCAAGGCCTTCATAACCCTGCTCACCATCTCATAGAGAGAGCCAGACATATGCTTATTAAGTTTCCCCTCAAAGCGCTTCTCCACCTCCTCCCTGCCGAGAGACAGATAGAAACCGAGAGAGGGGGTTAAAAAGAAGCAAATGTTCCACGCTAACACTCTGGTGTAACTAAGGCACTTTATAGTGCTGACAAAATCATTTCAACCAAACGACTTCCCCCACCTACAGAGAGAAAGAAAGGCAGAGTTACTCACTCGCTCATGCTAAGAGTGAGATTGACATCTTCGTCTTTGGAGAAGAGGAGGATGAGGAAATGATAGCGAGTTTGTCCCTGTTTAATGGGTGGATCTAAACTGATCTGGAAAAAGAAGGTGGTATGTTACAGCAAGGAAACAAAAGGCACAGTGTCAATGACTGAAAAGCCTCACCACAACTCCCAACGCTACGACGTTGTGCCTTTCAAGTCAGCACTGGATTTAGGGTGAATAAATTCTATTTTACTATTCAAGCCATTTGCACTGGGCATTAAATACATCACACATTTTACAATAAAAAGCGTTCTGCCATTCTTCCAAATGAAATTTACGCATTTCTACGCCTGCATCTTTTATTTAATTTGTCAACCATTTTGCTCCTTATTGCAAAAGTACAATGCGCTGCCAGTTCACAGCAAACTATGAACTTGGCTCTTCTAAACCCATACATATTTATGGTGGGGATATTAAGTTCAGTAAAATATGCTTGGGGGCAAAATAAACCACCCTGCCTTAGCACTGGGGTTACTGATGTAGCCAATTCATGATTGAAAAGCACGACTGGGCTCAAAAAGGACCCAGACCTCTCCACCCGGAGACTGAACCCAGAACCTTCTTGCTGTGAGGTGAAGAAAACTAAACTTACCATTCGATTCTCCATGGTTGCAAATAAAACCGTTACTAAGCCCATTTTCCCCTAAATGATCAACTGCTGTGAAAATGTTTCTAGCTTCGAGTTTCAGATCTCTAACCTTTATGGTTTCTATAGAGTTGCCATTTTTCAACGGCAAACTGACTGATTTTCAAATAAAATAACCAGAACTAAATCCCACTAAGCAATAATTATCGAACCTCAGGGTGCTCGGAAAAGTTCTATCAGCCGGTCTAAGCAAAGGCTTAAAAAAAAGATCGTTCTCTCACTCAGTTTCTAGCCAATGCCAGCAGGAGGCAGTACTACCACAACACAACGTAATGCAACACTGCTGTAGGACCAGACCCATCAGTGATTAAATGGCCTTTAATAAGTCTTGAAACAAACAGGTTTTAACTAATATGTTCATGGGTATGAAATAGCTCATTTCTTTAACCAGTCCACATAGACACTCACCACAAAAAACATCTGCCTCTGGTCCTTGTGCGGCAGCAGGAAGAGACGCAGGACAGTGGTGTAGGGGATCTTGTAATCAAACGTCTTACCATGCAGGTGCAAGAAAGAGGGGTAGATACGAATATCATATCTGAGATGGAGAGAAGTACATATGGGAGGTTTACGGAGGGCAGAATTTGAGATTTCAGTAACCGTTACTGCTGTGGCCAAGCAAAAACTAAAATGTTTGTGTGTTATATGTTTCGTTACTGCGGTTTAGTTACTTAGTAAGTGTTGTTTGCGGTGTCTGTTGTATAACGTGTCAGTTCCATATAATCGAGGTTGTTTTAGTCATCTTCTATTTAGAACTTATTTTAAAAGACTCGCTCACTACGAGCCATTATTGGTTCAACAGTGGTTCTGCCAGGTAAACTGGCGAATAACCTAGTGAAGCACCACCTTGGGATGCCATGCCAGCATGTTTAAATCTATTTTTAAAGAAACGTTTCGTGTAACGAAATTTGAATCTTTCCACTCAAGACGTGGGTAAGACGACCTGAAAGATTCGGGTTTTTATGAGTTTGTGCCCTTACCTTCCCCTGGGCGTAAGGCACTGTAGCTCTTTGAAGATACACACAGCATCTCCTGTGGCCTGAATAACGTCAGCCTGTGAGAGAATGTTCTGAGAAAAGACCTGTAAAAGAGAGACGCCGTTTTAATACTTATTATCTGTGCTCGAGGTTCATGACATCTGGTCCGGTGATTCTAAGGTGGCAAGTGGTTATGGGAACTCGGCTTAAATTAAAAAATAAAAATAAAAAATAAAAACAGCATTAAGATTTCAGTTTACTATGGCTTCAGTCGAGCAGTGGAGAAAGTTCCCTTAAGGTCTGTTTTGTTGTGGCTATTAGATACATGAAAATAGTAAATTACTCAAATATTTAGCGGAATTGCAACTCAGAAAATAAAGTTGACCCTGGTGAATTTAACATCGAAAACAATTCGAGTTTCTGAAAGGATTCTGCGGTTACAAACTCCACTATTCCCTGCAATAATTTGACCCAGAGGTCTGGCGTTTTCATCATTGTGCACAGCTATCTGAAACCATGTGGCTGCAGAAAATATTTGTGCTGGCCCGACTCACAGATTCCTGCTACTACTACCACCACCGTGGCCCAATCTATTAAGTTCCCACTTGCCTCTTCCTGTGCACCACATTATCCATTACCATTAAACCGCGATCGCAGGAAACTCGTACCTCTACAGGGTCTGTGCCGTCGTCTCCAGTGGAGGGCGGGACATAAAAGCGCACTTCCATGAGCGACACCTCAGCATCGTCGTTCTGATGGAACTCCAGAGTGACTTCGTTCTTTCCCGTGGTGCACTGGGACACGTTGGCCAACGGGACCTCAAAAGCAGGGCTGTCGTTGATGTCAAAAGACAACAATGGCCCTGAACACAGAGTTGCATACGATCATTCTGGGTAGGTTTTAGTATGGCAGTGGAAATGAATGACATACTTATCCATGCAGTGTGTCTGTTACTTAGAATGCAATCAATTATCCAAGATGAAGCTATGAAGCTTGATGTGATTGGAAGTTACAGGGCAAGGAATCTGAGACGCGCTTCAGTAAAGAAGCTTCAGATCCTCTAGGGTCCTCTCATCAAGGAGGTTAAAGTAAAGGGACCAGGGAGGCCACGTCACAAGTTTGATTCCGTGCTCATTTTCAATACTTTTTTTTTTGGTATGGATTGGGTACATGCTTTCTATCGGTGTTCTCCTGTAATATCCAATCACAATCCAGTTTTGGCAAAGACGGGCAAATGTTTATTTATATAATGGAGTCCATGATGCCATGCATCCTAAACAAGTTTCAATCCATGTACACTGCTCACAGAAATCAGGGGATATTTCATTATGGGACATTTCACTCTGAAATTTCATTCCCCCAAATTTTGCGAGAAAAAAGAAGAAATTCAATGATGGTCAATAATTCCGACAAGTGGTTTCACTAAAACTAATTTAACAGGTTTTCATTTGGTGACAGTGAGACGGCTTTCACCCAGGTTTTGAAGAAGCCAGTATTTCTGGAGCTGACTGTACGTAATGGTTACATGACCACCGACTTTTGTTTGACATTTTTTGTTACAAATTTTGTTTATTTAATGTTGATATGAGCATCAATGGCCACGCTAAAGGCTAAATAAAGGTTACAAAATGAACCTAAGGATTGAACCTAGGACCTTCTTGCTATGAAACAGCGTTGTTACCTATCCGCCACAAATAGTAGTTCTATTTTCAACATTACAGATAGTCATGCTCCACATAAGCAAGTCTGTGTAACAGAGTAGGTTTGAAAAAAAATAAAAATAAAAAAACATATAGCAATGTATTTCGAGGAACGTTTCAGAGCTGCGTCAAAGCTTCCATGCCCTGTTAACTAGATTATCAATGGTAGCTCCAGTGTAAAATTAATAGTGTGCGCGCCAGAGACCAAATGGTACATGGGTAGACGATGTGAGTTTGATTTCCTGCCTATCCATCATTTTTAAGCAACATCACACGTGTGCGTGTCGGTGCAAAAATTTGCGTATTCACCTGAGAACTTGGCTGTTCCCCAGTTCCAGCCTTTAACGCACATGTCCTTTTCTGTCAGTTCGACCTTGTAGTTCGCTTTAAAAAACGCAGAGATTTTCTCAAAGTCCTGGAGAAGCGGAAGACAGCAGGAGAGGGCAGAGGGAGTGCAGAAAGAAGAAGTAAACAGAATTAATTATTCACTTCCCTAGTTCAGTTGAGCGCTCTCCCTCCCCCGACTTCATTAATAAGGGGTCGGCTGACGGCACTGCGCCCCGCGGCCCTCTGGGATGGTGGAGGTGTGTGTAATCCGGCCACAGGCTCATACTGAGAGTACCCAATCAGACTGTTTATTTATCCAGCACCGTACAATCGCTTCCACATGTCACTAGTGCTGTGCATGTGCGTCTATGCAGCACACAGAGACAGGAGAGAGACGGAGACACATCTGTGCACTCAACGGGGAGGTTGACATATTGGTGGGAAGTCCTGCCCGAAATTAATTACAACAACCAGCACCCATCTAATCAACCTCGTCTGGCACTTTCTCCTACAAACATGCCCTAACTTTCATTATAAAACCCATCATTCATTGCTTAACGATCCTCTATTCCTGATTATGAACTAGCACAATAATGATAGGATTCAAAGCTACGAGCCAAACAATTAACAATTAAACCCCAACATGACTACACACTATCCAAAGCTGTATTGTTTCGTATCACTGCAGGGTGAATCATAAAACGTTATGAAACGAAGCTAATACTACAAGATGCTGCACACACCCAACCATTAGCTGAAGTCACTGATCAATCCCTTAGAGACAAGCATTCTTTTCCTGTAGCATCTTAAATTACACACAGACGCAGACATTACTTGCGTGTGCGCATACAAACGGCGCAGAAAAGACGGAACAGGGGAAGAATGCGCAAAATTAAGGAGGGCAGCTTGGTGAGAAAATTACTTCAAACAAATGTTTGCACTGCAAACGGTTTTCCATTCGGGGTATATTCGTCTATAAGCTTCAACTGCTCTTAAACTGCTCTTATCACACAGCAGATGCACAGAAAAAAAAAGTACAAAAGCAGTCCACTGAACAGGCTGAGAGCACAACAGTTACCAGATTAACCCCTAATGGACTGGCTCTCAAGAAGGTCTCAGGTGTTGCCTGCAAACCACGAATTACGCAACATGCTCAGGACCCTGCAGCCTCGCCGCGGGTAAGGTGGGGGTAAAACAAGATAAATATAAATAAAACCAATATAAAATATATACCAATGTTTAGTAGGTTTGTTCAAACAGGTTCACTCAGAATTTAAGTGAACTTTAACTTTTTTTTATCGTTTATATTCATTATCTTCTCACATATATAATTTTTTTTTTATTGTTTATAGGTATTTTCTGCTTCTATATAACTTCAGTCTTTTTTATTTGCAAGCATCATCTACTCACATATATAAATTTAAACTTTTGTATTGTTTATATTTATTATCTACTCACATATATAAATTTTAACTTTTTATTGTTTATATTTATCTACACACATATATAAATTTTAACTTTTTTATTGTTTATAGTCATCATCTACTCACATATATAAATTAAAAGTTCATTTATATTCATTATCTACTCACACAAATTAATAATTTTTTATTGTTTATAGGCATTATCTGCTCATATAAATGTAAACTTTTTTATTGTTTATATTCATTATCTGCTCACATATATAAATTTAAACTTTTTTACTGTTTGAAGATAATGCAAAAGGGAAAAAAAAAATCCTTCTGCTGTATTTACAAAGCTGGTAGAGTAACTTTAGAGGGAAATGTTCCTGCAGAGGACTTTTATTCTGACACCCTACAACAGAAATTACTGTGGCAGATTTCATGCTTGTTAACCGAACTTTGTTAAAGAAAGAAATTTGCCTGTAATGTCTCTCATTCATAATCATCAAACCTAACACAATCGATTAAAACAACAAAGAGTTTTGACATAAAAACAGGCTGCATTTTTATACCGTATCTTTGAAGCCGTCGTATTTGTAGATGTGCCCGTTGCTTGTGGCCAGTTTGATTCCGTGCCCGAGGCAGACACGTCGCCATTGGGCGAGGGTCAAATCAGGGGCAGAAATACTGTCTACCTTTCCGGTCTTGCTGCTCTTGTAGACCACAGACTGTTTGCTGAATCTCAACCGCCCATCATTCTGTAAAATGTTCAAACATGCCACGTATTTATCGGCCAGACTCCTAATTCGGGATTCAACCGCTACATTTTTTAAATGTGCAAGGCTTACCCAGCATCCTTTTACTTCCTGATAAATCTCACTGAATTCCAGTGTGTCTCCCATCTCTGATACCTGAATAAACAAGAAGCAGAGTTACACCCTCTGCACAATAAACAGTACAATAAGTGCAACACAACAAACATATTAAGACACACAACATATCGGTGAGATTTTATATATGAAATGCATTGTCCCTTATCCTGTGAGGAATACAATAAATCATAAACATCTGCACGGTACAGGCTGGCAGGTCATTTACAAGCCACTGTTTTTACAGTGTGGAACGTACAAAATGTGTACAAAAATGCACAATAAATATAAAGCAAAGATAGGACAAAGAAATAAGACACTGTGGACAAAACTACACAAAGCCTGGTACTACACAGACAGCACAAGCCATGTGCTCAAGCTAATAACAACATATTGCGCAATACATAATGAGTAATGCACTGTGCAGGTCCCCATTGTGAGACCAAAACCCTGACCCATCAAGGTCACAAACCTATTTTAATAGGGGATATTTCATTTTGGGGTATCCCCTAATTTTTGTGAGCAGTATAGTCCTGGAGATCTGGTAGTATCTGACACCAATACTTTAAGATCCTTTAAGTTCTTTCTAATTTGGACGGGACTTGTCTGTCTAGCATATTTGGAGATCAATTCAATACCTTAAACTTATTTTTATTTAATGTGCCGAAAAAGGCCACGGCCGTTCACCTGTCAGTTGTTTTAATGTTACGGCTGTTTGGTGCACAGGTAAGCAGGTATGCACCGCTTAAAGCCGACATTATGTTCAGGGTTTTGAGCAAAACTGAAATCTTTTGGACAACTCGAAATGCTTCCTGAAAACAAAAACTGCCTTTCAAGATGTGATTCTGTTTGTGCCTCTCATTTCTGTGAGCAGGTGCTGCAAGGTTTCGCTCGTGCTAGTTTTCTGTCATTCAATCGTGATTTAGAGGTCTGCAAGATAGATTTTTATTTCCTGTTATAATTCTGAAGCTCTCTACCTTCACAGTGAACCGACGTTAATTAGACAGATGTATTT
>JAYJMA010000003.1:8209933-8223876 GCA_036873895.1 Parotocinclus cabessadecuia
TCACCTCCCGCTGGTTTTGCTCTTGTCAACACAACTTTTCGGATTTCCTGACCTTTGATAAAAGCATCAATTCTCCCAGGGATCCCAAAAATCCTCCCATATTTTGTTAATTATTATTTATATTGGTATTTTTATTTTGCCTTAATCAATATTGATTTACTAAGGGATACCTTGAATTTCCCTCTGTCTGTCTATCTATCCAGCCACACAAGCACGCATCCACCCATATATCATCCACCCATCTCTATTTTAAAATGAATATTAAGAGGATCCCACAAGAACTGCTGGATAATCTGACCCTGTCCATGCCTCATTACTGTCAGGGTGTTTTGGCACTCTTGGCTGACCATACACCCTACTGAACACAATGTGGGGGCACTCTGGTCCAGTTTAATATGCTTCTGTTCACAACCATAAATATCACTTACTACTCAATCACCATAATTGAGTTTTGCATCTCATTTGCATAATCAAATTACTTTCTTTGACTTTTCATTTGCTTTTCTGATTATCTTGTTTAATGAAATCAAACCAAATGCTTATTCTTTAATCGCTTCAAATTCATTTTGAAATATCCCCTCATTTTTGTGAGCGGTGTATCCATCTATCCATCCCAGCTTTACCGGAAAGAAGACCATGCCAGTTCACCAGTTTAACCCACCTTGGACTAGCATGAACATGAATGGTATTGCTGGCTGACCGGAATCCAAAACACACCATATGCTTTTCTGGGCGGTAACCAACCTCCACCAAAGCTCCCATATTGTCCAGACAAACTGTAACTTGCAGGTCTGCAAAAACGGCAGCATTTCACGGGTTAATATTTAACAAAAAAAAAAAAATAGCTAGGGTTGTAGGAGCACGCGGTTTAAAACGTCATCAGCAGGCGCTCGCGTTTGGTTGGAGCTGGTCGGTGATTTGATAACAGAGGGCTAACTGAAGTTTTCATTTTAAAAGAAGTAAGTAGTGTTTATCAATTTAACTAAGCTTACGATATATATACATAATAGAAAATCCCTTTTATTTCGCTGCATTCGTGTCCAGTAGCACAAGTTACAAGCTAACACGCCTGTTAACGTTAGTTAGCACCAGAGCTAACAACTATTTTAGGCAAAATGTTTTTTTACTCGCAGTTTAGGAAAACATAACAGTTACTAATGTATCAATGATCTGTAACTACTTAATCAGTTACTAAGGAATCACTTAGTAATTGGGACATCCATTCCAATAAGATTAATAATAGTTTAAGCTCACGGTGGTCCGTACAGTTGATTTCTCTTTATCATTATATGCACAGTGTTGTAATGCTTTTCCTTTTCTTACAGTGTGACAATGTCCCATACAGTTTGTTTACATTATTAACCGTTGTTACGTCTCCTCGTCGTCTTCTGTTTATTGTAGAGCTTTGTTACATACGCTCACTGTGTTCCGTACAGTTATTATAGAGTTATGATTGAGTGCTGTTACGTAAGGTTGGTGATGAAGCTGCAAATTATGAACCCATCGTCATGGTGACCTGGGTTTGAGTTCTGGTGGGGCTTTTTAGCCGGGTCAGAAGTCACAGCCACATAATTGACCATGTTGGTCAAGGGTTGGGAGGTGGAACCACTTCAAGTCCCTGTTTGCTACAGACCTAAGGTCAGGCCCGTATGGTGATAAGCTATCATACAGAGGAGCAGCTTAAGCCATAAAATGTTAAACCTGGTACTGCTTTGTTACTTGGCGTGTTCTGAAAAGGCCGTGCAATAAAAATGCCTTCAACTTGACCTTGAATGGTAATGATAATCAGATAAGGATAACTGGCACATAAGTTTGTTTATGCAACCTCCCAAACAGCCATGAGCACCGAGGTGCCTGAGAAACCAGGGGATGAGAGCACAAGCGCGGCAGGAGCCGCAAGCAAAGCAGACACTCGCTTCGATCTGGAGAAAGAGACGGAGCTGCGCTTCGAGGTGGAATCTGGCGAACGAGTACAGCTCGAGCTCCTGTCTGGTTTGGCTGAGATTTTTGGCTCCGAACTGAACAGGAATAAGAAGTACACGTTTGGCCCTGGCTCTAAGATCGCCGTGTTCACGTGGCAGGGCTGCAGCCTATCGCTTACGGGCAAGACAGAGGTGGGATTGCAGTGGACTTTTTGGCCGTATGGTGTTCGTTCACCTGCAGATAAGGATCTTAAAGATAAGTACAGTGCATACTCTTCATGCAGGGCACATGCAGTGAAAATTGCCAGTGTACAGTGAAAGGTCGGTTGTAATGAAAGTGATACACTTTGTGTCAGTCAAGCAGAACTGCACAAATTCCTTTGGTTCTTCACAGTAAATATAAAAGTTTTCACATACATAATATAATAGTAAAAGGGTGTTAAAAGGTATGTAAACAGTGGCAGTAGAATGCGATGTACAGTTCTGAACATCCCAGTGACTCTCAGCGTGGCAGAATAATGTTTCCACCTCCAGCAGGTCAGTTTATGTGACATAATGTATCATAGTGACATTGCTTGTGATTGAACATTTTGAAACAAAATCTAGGTATTATGTTTGATGAAAAACGGATATAGTAAACCACCCAGAGCAACATTGCCTACTGTAAGGCGTGGTCATGGCAACATTGTTGTTTGGGTGCTTATCTCCAGTGTGGAGTGGTCAGAGGTCACTGGATGCAGTTCTTGAGGAAAACTTGTCTCTATTACTATACTTCTTATGATTAGGAAAACACCCCCTACCTTTTTTTGCAGTGCTTTAAAGACATTCCCAAAAACCAATGTAGTGGCTTAAGGTTAGGATGCTGACTGTGGTTGAGTGGCCAAGTCAGAGCAGTGATCGAAACTGCACAGAAAACGCTTGCACCACATTTGATTAAGCTTGAAGAATTCTGCAAGGAAAAATGGAAAAATATTCCTCAGTATAGATCTGTACAGCCGGAAGATCTTATCTTATCTAAACAGAGCAATTTCTGTGATTGCAGTAAAAGCTAGCCCTACAAGCTATTAAATCAGGATCTGATCACATTTCCAACTGTTATTTTAGAGAAGATCCATGGGAATGAGCATATGTCTATCTTTGTGTGGAATGAGTAATGGGTCAGTGACAGGTCCTTCCAAATATTGTAATACAAAGTATGCTTGTTTTAGCATATTACAAATATTTCAGTGTATTTGTCACTGTGCGTAGGTGGCTTACGTCTCCAAGGAAACTCCCATGCTGTTGTATCTGAACACACACGCCGCACTGGAGCAAATGAGACGACAGGCTGAGAAAGAGAATGACAGGGGACCGAGGGTGTGTAGTGTGTGGAAAACACCTTACTGTTCTACATTTATTTGACACTATATTGTATGATGGGCATAGAGAGAAAAACGGTGTTATTATCTGATTGTTTATGTCTCTATTGCTGTATAGGTCATGGTAGTGGGCCCGAATGATGTAGGGAAATCTACAGTGTGTCGACTGCTGTTGAACTACGCAGTGAGACTGGGCAGGAGGCCCACACTGGTGGAGCTGGATGTCGGCCAAAGCAGCGTAAGAAAATATGACCGAGGATCTCTCTATTAGAAACTCTATTATAAAGCAGTATTTATTGTAATGTGCTGTCTGTATTTCTTACTGTTGTTATATTTTTAGGTCTCTATTCCGGGAACGATGTCTGCACTATACATCGAGCGACCAGCAGATGTAGAGGAAGGTTTCTCTGTGCAGGCTCCTCTGGTCTTCCACTTCGGCTCCACAACACCAGGGACCAACATCAAACTCTATAACAAGGTGACAAGAACATTTCCCATCAGATCTCCATATCTTTATTACAGTCCTGAGAATTACAGAGTAAAGATTAAATGCTTAACCTAATTCACAATATAGATGGAATTTGTGTATAGAACACTAGAACCAGCAGTTCCATATGGAAATAAATATTTTGTGTAGGAATGACTCTGACCTACTGATATGTTAGACTTTCAGTTCAATTCAATTTTATTTATATATCGCTTTTTACAACGTAACTTTCTCTCAAAGCAGCTTTACAATCATATATTATCCAAAGTTGAGCATGCCTAGGGCGACAGTGGAAAGGAAAAACTAAAATGGTAGTAAGAAACCTTGGAAGGACCAAGACTCAACAGGGTATTAAATTATAGCAAAATTAGGTTAAAATAGATAAGTTATTAATCAAATTTAAATTGGTAATAGAAAAATTATAAATTAAACTAAATTATAAAACAAAATTGATTATAAAATGAGTCCTTGGAGGGAGGTCCTTGGAGGCACAATGGAGGTCTGCATGCTGTAGAAATAAAATTGGTGTGAAGGTCGTGTGATAAAATCCTACCTGTGTGAATACGCCTTCAATTTAGTAGGTGCAGTGGAAAAGATTCTAAGGGGATCAATAACGTTTCGAAAACCACTGTGGTATTTAAGGCAAACCGCTTTCTTAATGTCTGTAAACACCCCTCTCATTGTGAATGTAGTTGACGTCTTGTCTGGCGGAGGTGTTCTCCCAGCGCTGTGAGGTGAACCGCAGGGCCAGCGTAGGAGGCTGCATTATCAACACCTGTGGCTGGGTCAAAGGCTCAGGCTACCAGGCGCTGGTTCACGCTGCTTCGGCATTCCAGGTGGACGTAGTGCTGGTCCTCGATCAGGAGCGTCTCTACAACGAGCTCAAACGGGACATGCCGCACTTCGTCCGTGTCGTCCTCCTGCCCAAATCCGGGGGGGTTGTCGAACGCTCCAAGGACTGCCGCCGTGAGACCCGTGACGATAAGATCCGGGAATACTTTTACGGCTTCCGCGGCAACTCGTTCTACCCACATGCGTTCGACGTACGCTTCTCAGATGTGCGGATCTATAAAATCGGAGCACCCTCCATCCCGGACTCGTGCCTGCCGCTGGGCATGTCACAGGATGACACGCAACTAAAGCTGGTTCCTGTGAGTCCTGGGCGTGACCTGACTCACCACGTACTCAGTGTGAGCTGCGTAGAGGACGAGGCAGAGGGGGGAGCCAGTAGGAGAGGGATTTTGGAGAGTCCGGTGTGTGGGTTCATCGTTGTTACAGCAGTGGACACTCAAGCTCAGGTGATGACGGTGCTCGCTCCTGCTCCTAGACCTCTGCCTCGGCACACGCTCCTGATCATGGATATTCGCTTCATCGATCTCAAGTAAAGAGCTGCGGAACGATAGGAACTTGTTTTTATACGCAGTGTGTGTTTATATCCGTAGGAGGTCATGAGACGTATATCAGCAAAATACACTGCTCACATAAATTAGGGGGTATTTTACTATGGGATATTTCATTTTAAAATATCCCTTACATTTTGTAAGCAGTGTATTTGCTTTAATCGGAATTCTTGCTTTGTAGAAGATTGTTTTAACTGATTTTGTTAAATAAGTGAGATTGCATTGTTCTTATGTAAAAATAAACCTTTGATTTGTAATTGGTTTAAATATTTTAAGTGGAGTATTTTCTTAGGTTTTTTATTTATTTTTAAAGTTGTTTGTGTAGCGTATACTATCCCACCACTGTAGGGATCTGGGTTCAAGACTTCGAGTGTGTCGAAGGAGATGTTTAGAATCAAACGATTACAAGATTCATACACCCCAAAGACCTTCATCATGAATGTGGGCTCTTAAACTGAACATAATTCAACAATAAAAACTTCTTTTACGCTGTGCTTTTCAAGTGATTTGGTGTTGTTGGGACATTTCCCAAATTACTCCACTGGCTTACAGTTTAAGCTGCTATTGCTACATGATTACAAAGCAAAAATCAGCAATTTATGGTGTTATTTTGACAGCCCAGTTGGCAATATTACATTGCAATATACATAATAATACATTGTAATATTATTTTTTGTTTACATCAAAACCATTTCTGAGCATAGTGGGTAATATGTTTTTTTGTAACTATATAAGGCCTATAAGGTATAAGGTAACTATATATATACCTCAGAAATAAGCTAATTACACAAAGATAGGTTTGTACCAGCTGTTTCCTTTTCCTTGTTAATTGTCCTTGGTTTTTGTATATAAATAAACGACAACAGAATTATTTACACCAAAGTCCTCAGTTACTCAGGATGTCTCCTCTATACCCTCCACCATGATATGCTCATGAAACAGGTTCACTGAGTACTTAAGCTCCTGTAGAAACACCATACCAGTGGCACAGCATCAAAGTTCCAGTAAGCTGCTCAAAACAATTAGGATTGAGCCTCAAGTTCTGGGAAGAGAAATATTAATTCTACAGCATAAACGCTGCCTCTGAATAGAAGTCATGAATGTGACAAAGGGAGAAAGCACTGGATCTCCATTTATTCAGATAATTCCACAAATAAAAACGTTTATTATTGAATATAATGTTCAAAACCATTTAGGTTCAGGGATTTGTTCAGATAAAGCAACAAACTACTAGCTTTTTTTGTCAAGAGTTGAGAAGAAATATGTCTGAGTTCATCTCAACATTTAAGGTCATTTAGCTGAGGCCCTTATCCAGAGCAACTTACAATTATTAAAGTCTTACAATCCAAGCAATTGTAGGTTAAGGGCCTTGCTCAGGGACCCGACTGTGGTAGAGGTGGGATTTGAACCATAAACCTTCCAGTCCATAGTCCAGTACCTTAACCACTAGGCTACCACAGTCTCAGTAATTGTGACAGTCAACAATATACTAGCATACCACATAGTAAGTCAACGTTAATTTTTGACGGGGAAGAAATTAATTTGGGAAAATTTCCCCTAATTTGTTTGTGACCAGTAGATTTAGTACTTTATTGTGCGATTTGGAACGCAAACCGCCACACTCAAACGTTATTAACAAGGAAATCTGGTTAACTTTTCTAAATATCTGCTTTATAGTATTTCATAATAATTTACATTCTTTGTCTGACAACAAAATTATTGAAACGTCCAGCTGTTAGGATAATAATCTCTGAAAGAAAATTGATGCAGCCTTCACAACCTTCTAGAAAACGCTGGCTGTAATTCAAACCAGGAAAAAGGCTACTTTAAATTCACCGCTTACAAACAGAAAAAAAACATACAGGTTGAGCTTTTTTTATTGGAAGGATGCATTTGTATTCAAAAGAATATCCAATGCAACTACTAATAGAGATCTCACTATAAAAAGAAACAAACGTTAAATCAGTTAAATCATCACAAAAACTAAATCAGTGAGTAAAAATCAAACCACAAGCTGAAATGATCCGTTCATAGGTAATGCTACATAAATAACGAGTAAAAATCAACTTGACGCTCCCATCAGTACAGTTATTAAGAAAAAGGCATATTTTGCCTTATAAATGCTAAAAACCTTTTCACTTCAAATTAGACAACTATTTGGATAGGTAAGGTATTTCTAATTTTGTATATGTCAAATTTCATGTATATTACTTTCTTCTAATTAGACGAGCTTTCCTTTTGAAAGTTCCCCTCGTTTTTGTGAGCAGTATCTTTGACCGTGTGACTGAGACGCCCGGGTTGAGAGTGACTCGACAACGCAAAAGAACCCAAAATCTGACAGCACAGGAAGGTAGCAGGAGTGTTGTATTGGCCTACCTAGTCAGCTAGCTTAGCATAGAGCTGTACGACCAAAGAGCCGCTGGCCAACTTGTGTGTTAATATTTCTGATTCTTATTTTCAACACGGTGACACGTTTTAGTCTTAACACATTTAATGGACGGTTAAACAGCGCTTGAGTAGTCCAAAAAAAGGTAAGTACGGACATATTTCTAAACTGTTGTCTTGTTAAAGGGCCGTTTCTTTTTGCTGCCCGCCGTCAAACTTTTCTGTGGCTCAATTTTAATAACCGTCTTTTGACGCCGTCCGTTTGGCTTCAACGGTTAAATTGTAGGTTGAGGGTCCGTTCAAATAGCTGAAATGTTTAGTTTTACGGATTAAGGACTTAAGGTGGAAGATTACAATCAGACGTGTACAGTTTAACTGTGGCACTGGTGTGACATATCCATAGGAATTACTTTCCTAGGTCTAATGTGTTGTCTTTTTTAAAGTCCCCCTTATCCAAATTTCTTTATAATCCGTTTTTCAATACCCGTTTGTCTCAAATGTGTTTAACAATAGCTAGACTTGTTAGATTTGCCCTTGCACCACTACACCAGAATACTTGCTCTTATGTATTTATCAGCATTGTTCACATAGCTAGTTAAACTGCTCATGACAGAGGCTGCTTGTCAAATTCATGATGTCACGCTGTACGAATCTGGTTTGGTCTTTGGGTTTTCTTTAAATCTCACACGAAATAGACTGTATGCATGTGGGAGCTGTCAGGACTTTTTAGAGACCACAGACCCTCCCAGAAGACACACATCTTCTAGCGATCGTGGTGACAAATACAAGGCGCTTTGATTGAATTGATTGGAATGAGGTGAACAGATATCTAGTCAGCCAAACATATTGCAGCAGCTCGATGCATTTGGGTATTTCAGAAACTGCTGATTTACACTGATTTTCACTCACAGCCATTGGTAGGGTTCACAGAAAATAATTTGTAATTGAGAACAGCACTTCACTGGGTCAAATTGCCTTGTTGATGTTGAGTTTAGAGGGGAAGGAACAGACTGGTTGAAACCATTTTTGCTGACCATGTCCATCCTTTTATGACTGTTTCTGATGGCTTCAAACCGGTTTCAAGAGGTAACTGTACTCCAGTGGCCTCCTCAATCTCCAGAACGCAATCCAATAAAGCACCTTTGTGATGTGGTAGAACAGAAGCTTTATGTCATGAATGTAGAACCGACAAATCTGCATATCTGAGTAATGTTTCCACCACCTTGTTGCCTGTTATGCTTGAAGAATGAAAGCAAAGTTGAACGCAAAACGGGTCCACGAAGTTGCTGGGGAGCGTAGTGACCTTACAGTGCGTTAAAGCTTCTGTTGAAGTGTCTGGAACGTTTTTTTAAGACCAACATGATTTGCACACATTTCACAGGGGTCACCTGGAGCCTATCCTGGAATTCATTAGGCACAGATGAGAGTGCACCCTGAACTGGATACCAGACAGTTGCAGAGAGACCCCTGTGAGTTGTTTCACGGTCTGTGGGGCTCTGGCACCCACGCCTGGAGAATACAGAGAGCAGACATAAGCATGCCCTGGAAATTATGTCCGATCATTGTAGTGTTAAGGTGATTAGGTGAAAGGGGTCTGTGTTGCTGGGCTGGGGGATGTAGGTCTGACTGGCCTCTCTTTCCTCAGACACGGACAGCCTGCAGGAACCTGGATACCTGCAGTGGCGGGCTTGGGAATTGCCAATGCGCCACACGAGCGTCCTTCATTTATGTGTTATTTGCATACGACATCTCAGTGGGTTGTTGGTTAATGTTATCAACTTACAGATCCAGTTTGATTCCCAGCCCAGACTCTGCCTGAGTGGACCATGTTCTTCCCGTTTCTGTTAGGCTGTTCTCCAGGTGCTCTGGTTTTCTCTACCATTCCAGAGATTTGCAGCTCCAAATCACCCTGAATTAACCCTGAACTAATTGGATGTGAAATGCATTAATTGATTGGACTGGATTGGTTTGTAAATTGTCCTGAATATGAGCCATGATGTGTTTTGGATTTGTGTAACCCCAATAAAAGTTCTCACCCCCCCCCCCCCCCCCAAAAAAAAAAACAAAACATTTTTTAAAATTAAACAGTAAATACTATTGACAGTTACACTTAATGTGTTCATTACTTTCAGTAGTACGTAAATTAAACAATATAGTATGCTCGTAAAACTATAGCCAATGTATGTTAACAGATATTGACTTTTTCTTTCCATTTTATCCGAGTCAAGGCAAATAATAACAAGACCTGCTCACACTGCTGCCTGTTTCAGTGCCAGGATTTAGTAAGTCATTAAGCTGTCTTGCACTAATCCTGCTTTGCAGACAATGCTCCGTACTACGAGAAGTTACAGTGTTCTCCTTCCTCTCATTCTCCTAGGCCCATTGAAATAAAGCAGCAGGCCATGTACATTTAGCATTCCGTTTGACTGTTGTGCACTACAGGAATGGGTAACAGCATTCAAGGAGACGAATGCATTTAAAATAGAGAGGGTGTCATACCGTCACACCCTTTTCTGGTGAGTCAGATATGACACCACGAGGAAGGAGAACGATCAGGTTTCAACATGTTGTGTACACACACTGCGAACGCCAAGGCCTTGCCTCTGTCACTTTTGTTGTGGAATGCTTTTACATATGTTTGAGCACGCACAGCAACGTGCTTTAAATTTGGGTATCATGATGTGAAATTTCAGTCCGAGCACGTCTGCTTCTCTTTTCACAGGTTGAATTCCTGACCTGACTGTATGGCATAAGAGGAGAGGATTCATTAAACCAGCAAAGAAGAGCCTGATGGATTGCACTACTGGTCTAAAATGTGTTTGGACTCTGCTGTTTCACACGGCTACCACAACAAACGCACTCGCCACAGTGATGATGCACACAGGCGAGGATGCTGTGTTTGGGCATGCAGCCCTTTGAAGCACTCTGGACCCTACCATACTTGCATGGATGCTGCAGTTTTTAAGTACTCCTCGTATTGTTTTTTACCAGAGAGACCAATGTTTTTACCCAGGATGAGCTAAGTTTGTTTTTTTTGTCCTTTCTGAATGTTGCAAGTTATTGTTGGACTGAAAGGAGCCCTTATTTAGGCCACAAGACCACAAGAGCATCGTTCAATTCTTCCTCTGTATAATTACGATCTTTTATTAGACAAACAGTCCTAGCGGGCATCAGAACTCCTGCAGCCAGTGTTTTGTTTCATTGTTTCCTTTTTGCTTTGACTCATTATTTCCACATACAAACTGCTGTCCCTTCTTGCGTTTTCTCCCGGACTCTTTAATGTTTACTCATGCATTTACGTTCACTTTAAGGCAGATGCGCTGTGGTTCAGATAGAGTACTGGATTTCAGTTATCTGGGCTTCCTGTGTCAGTAACTGTACTTTTTTGCTGCTGTTTCTTTTTAGCCTTATAAAACACAGGGCTGTTCTGCCATTTGCACTGAAAGCTTTGCCTTTCACTTAATTTTCCTTTCTCTGCTTGACCTTTCCATTAAAGCCATATAAATTGATATTTTTGATTGTGCTATAGATATATTTTTTCACTGCTGGTCATTATTATGTATTGTACATGTACGTGTATTTTTATGCATATGCACACATAGGCACCTGCACTGTTTGTAAAGTTGCCGAAGTTTTATTAACGGCCACCTTTTATTTTGCAAGCTTACTGCTTTCTATTCCTCCTTTTTGTTTTTTTTCTGCAAATATCTAGCACAGGATTTGACTGTACCTTTAATGCTGCTTGCACCATGCCAATGCTTTGCTGCTCTAGCTTATCAGACAGACTAAGATCTCCCATTTTTTGAAACCTCCTGTCCATTTTGCCGATTTATCCCCAATGCCTGCGGGTCTCGGTGCGGGTGGGGCTCTCAGAGACCCCTCCCCTTCCCGCCGTTTTCGTCCAAGTCGCTACGTGCCTGTTTCTGCGGCAACAGCCTTCCTTGTTGGGGCCACGACTCTCTTCCTGTGTTTCACGTGAGGATTTACATTATTTATGTCTTTTGTAATGATCTCATTAGTAAACTGCAGCTACACCCTGGTAGTAATGTGTCTCACCTTTTGTAGGTGCCCGTGGTTGGCTGAGCGTTTCTCTTCCTCCATTCCTGTCTACAATGTCGTGGTCTTCCTCTTCACGCTGGCCAACTTTTGCATGGCCACATTTATGGACCCAGGCATCTTCCCTAGAGGTACGGACTTAAATTTAGCTCCAGAAATGTGACACCCTTTGATAATCAGGAGTTAAAACGATTGTTTTGTGCATCCTATCTTTGCTTACATAACAGCATTAGACATGCTTCTATGAGACTTGATGAGATTACGGAACACAGAGCAATGAATATGATACAGTCCCAGGGTCCAAGGTCATCTCTTGTCTTCTGCTCTTGAACTCACACGCCCTGGCCAAAGCTTGGGTCTGTCGTCATTTACCTATTTGTGTGGATTTGCTTTGGTCTGATGTAGGATCCAAACACAAACATGGCTTGGTTATAATGGAATAAATATATTATCGAATATCTCATTCTTTTAATTAAGCATCAATATATCTTTCATTTCTTTAGTGTGCCTTGTCATTTTTGATTGGGGTTTTATATAGTGTGTGTAGGTGCGTGTGTATAGACACACATATAAAACACAATCAAAAATGACAAGGCACGCTGAAGAAATGAAAGATATATCGATGCTTAATTAAAAGAATGAGATATTCAATAATATATTGGTACTACATACCATTCTTAACAGTAGCGATTAGTTATATTTCCTGTTAAATTATACGATCTTCATTTGCACACAAAATATGCGTTTTAGCGGTTGTTGCCAAAAGGCTGCAGTTCAGCAGTCAAAGGTGGAGTTGCATCTGTGAAATGTGAGGTGCTTACTGTTGTAGTTGGATGAAATGAAATTCTTTCTCATGGCTCACCTTCACAGTAGTTTAATACAATGTAAGAGGCATCCAAATTTAGAAAGTTCTAAAATTTCCAACCACGATCATTAAAAAGATGTTTGCCTGCCTAGGCACTTTTAATAACGTGTGGCGGCAAAATACACTTTATACTTTATACGCTTTCTGTGCTGTTCGCACTTCTTTGGTTTTGCTTTTGGTTCCTAGGATATCGATAAGGACGTTTTCAGTTTTATAGCCATTGGTTGACATGTAAAGGTCAATGCAGTTGATGTGCTTATTCTCTTAACTTTCCCATTTTGATAAATGACTAAGGGACTTTTGGCCTCTTTTTCACCTCTAATGTACCTCAGTGATGCATTAGGTCATGGATGACTGCTTAGGAAAGATTAAACATTTAGATAGCGCTTTCTTCTTTGTTTATAATTTACCCATAAATATATCTACTATTCTGTATTGTTGTTCTGCTGTAATGCACGTATTTCCAGCTGGGGTCACTAAAGGGGCCATCTGAGGAGCTTTGATTGTGAATTGATTTAGAGGAACTGTCTCAGAAAACTGTTCAATTATACAGTGCTCTGACTTTATATTTCTAATATTCAAGAAATATTATAATATTCTTTTAAAATTTTATGCAGCTGAAGAAGATGAAGATAAGGAGGATGATTTCAGAGCCCCACTCTATAAGACTGTGGAGGTGAGGAACATTCAGGTGCGCATGAAATGGTGTGCCACCTGTCGCTTCTACAGACCGCCCCGGTGCTCGCACTGCTCCGTGTGTGACAACTGTGTAGAGGTACAAGAGTCAGATGTCTACTTAAGTTCTTTTGTTTGACCTATATGTTCATCTATTCATGTTTGCTATATCTGGTGTGTAGGATTTTGACCATCACTGTCCGTGGGTGAATAATTGCATTGGGCGTCGGAACTACCGTTATTTCTTCCTGTTCCTTTTGTCTCTTACTACTCACATCATGGGAGTTTTTGGATTCAGCCTGCTGTACATCCTTCACCACACGCAACGGCTGGACGAGGTGCACTCTGGAGTTACGTATCCTTTTTTTAAAAGCTGTAAGTCAGAACTCGCACTTGTGGGTGTTTTAGCCCTGTAGTTATTATCCAGTATCTGAGAGAGAAGAACCATTGTGTAAAGTAATAACAAATGCAAATAGCCATTCTCACTGTGCCGGGTCTCAGCAGTACCTGGATCGATTGGCAATTTGAGGGAGGGAGGGAGTGTCTAGGGTTGTTCCTGCCTTGCGCCCTGTGCCGTTGGGTAGGCACTGGTTTTCTGGCAACCTTGTCTGGGAGGAAGGGAGGTAGGGAGAATGAGAGAGGGAGTGAATGAGAGAGGGAGTGAATGAGAGAGGGAGTGAATGAGAGAGGGAGTGAATGAGAGAGGCAGTGAATGAGAGAGGCAGTGAATGAGAGAGGCAGTGAATGAGGGTGTGAGGGAGGGAGTGAATAAGGGTGTGAGGGAGGGAGTGTGTG
>JAYJMA010000003.1:8223976-8242055 GCA_036873895.1 Parotocinclus cabessadecuia
AAAGTATAAATAAGTTTTCATTTTCTCAATATCCATATTGAGTGCAGATTGACTGGGAAACTTTTTTTTAGAAGAAAACGTTTCACAAGAATTTATTATATGATTTTCAATACCATCCTTACTGATTTGGGTTTGTATAGTGGTGGAACAGCCAAACATTTCTAGATATAAGTTTTAGAGTTATAAGTTGCATAATTTTATATTGTGTTGGAAAAGAGTCTTTAGTAATACAATCCCGGTGGGAATAACTGCACTTGTGTTATGCTTTCTGTTATGCTTAACAAGGCTGGAGAACATTTGGTGAAGGTTCTTGGGTCACTTCTCCGCATTTCCAGTTCCTTTATATTTGACTTCGCTTTTGGATGACCATCATCAAAACACCAGACCAAGAAGACCATTGTAAAACTCTGCTTTAGTGTTCAATCATCCATTTCTGTGCCGCTTCGGATATGTATTTATGGGCATTACCTTGCTGAAAGGTTCACCTAGTGTCCAAATTTCAGTATTCAGGCAGAGGCAGACAGATTTTTGGGCTAAATGTTTCTGGTAGTTATTACAATTGACCATACCCTGAGCCTTTGGCCCAATGTGAATGTCCAAAAAGTGCATTTGTGTCTGATGTGACCAAATCATTCTATTCCATTTGTAGTTCCAAAAATGTTTTGTAAAGTTCAGTCATTGCATTTTCTCTCACATGAAACTTTTCCAAATAACTCCTGGTCATTGATTGCATGGGTGCAGATTTGAAGCTGTAGTTTTTGGGTTTCTCTCCTCCTCCCTTTTCATCCTCTTAACTGTATATAGGGGCTGTAATCTGTAAAGCTTTCCTGCTGCATTTAAACTTTGTTTACTCTCTTCTTAACTGTAATCGACTAGAAATATCAACTGACTGTTACTTTGGAACCATTTTCTTATCTGAGCAGGTCCATTTGAGTTGACAGCTCTGGTTCTGACATGATTATTACTATACTATACTAGTACTAGTACTTTAACTTAGACCTGATCAGGTTTACCATGAAAATAAACCTCTTATTCATTGCAGTTAGCGTTTGATTAATTTCATTGTAATTTTCTTATTACCAATCTGTTTTCTTTGGATTTTGCTTTGCTTTGACTGGAAATCCTTGGTACAGTCATAAGTACATGCATTTCCGCTTTTGGCCACAATGAATGTTTGTATTGTTATTATAATGTATAGTTTCGACACAATGGATGTACAATGTCAAGTTTTATTACTATTTCAGTATTTATTTCTGAACTGTTTAAATGATTGGTTCTAACTTATTTTGTGTTTTAATTGATCTTGTCAACGTGTGGCAAACACTGATAACCAAATATTTTTATCCGGAAAAAATTGAAAATGCATGAAAAAATGTAGTCAGTTATCATTTACTATTTCTTAACATGACATAAACTAGAGAGAGGTCATACATGGTATAAGAGATTTTCCAGATACATTCAGGGTTTAATGCACATACTGTAATTGTATAGGTAGAACAGTAAAGACCTATAAGTGTTGGTAGTCAGTAGATGATACAGCAGTAAGGCATGCATATATACTCACGTTCACTTACTTTCCAATCCCCCTTGCCCACTTTGTTCACATAGGCTGTGCTTTGTGCCTGACCGGTAGCACAGGGTGAAAGGCAGGAAACAACCTTAGACAGGGCATGCACACACTTTTATACTGGGATATTTTAGAGAAACCAACTGACCAACTTGTCTTTGGAATGTGGGAGGAACCCAAAGTATCTGAAGAAAACCCATTCATACATATAGGTGTGAAAAGCTACACAGTACTAAGCACTGCGCTGCACTCGGCATTTACAGTGGTATAACAAAGGCTATTTCCCAAATGAAAATACATGTGCAGGGAACAAATTTAAATAATCCACATTTTAATGCACCACATTGTTTATTTTCTACATTTGACATGTTCCATAACATTTGGCATGTGCATGGCACAGTGACTGTAGAATAATAATGAGCTGAAAAAAAAAACGTATACGCCCAAATGCTGCCTGGAAATAAAGACAATTGACTCTCAGAAGGCAGAAATTGCAGTTTTATATGGAAGTAAATCCCTCACATCAATGGCAATGCATACTGGGGGTCTCATACCGAGTGTCACTACCAGTGCCGCATGCCACGCACATGTCAAAAGTATTGTTTCATACCATAACAACATGTTACATTAAACAAGGAAATGTTCACGTTAGTTTCCTAAGGTTGTGTGATTTCTTTAAATCAAATAAATATGTCGTTTGGCCATGGGTGCCCAAACGTTTGCATATGATTGTGCTTTTTTTTTTATTGTTGTTTGTTTTTATTGTTCTATTTATCCATTGCATTTTTTAAGGCTTGAAGCTAAGACTGCAAATTCATTTAGTCTAGTGCATTGGGTGTGTGTTTTCTAACTTTACAAAATATCAAGTCAAATTTAGCAGGGTAGCCATATTTCTATTATGCTATTTCTATTTTACACCTCTAGTTTTTTCTTCATTTGCAGCTTATAAAGGATCTGGTAGCCATCATCCCAGGCATAGAGTAATTGCTCCATCGGACTGTACTTGAGGCTTGAATGAGTACCGTAGCGTTTGAGAAAATACACAGTAGGTGCATCATCGTTGGTCACCATGTCACTAACATCAAAAACACATTGGATACGAGATCGGCTGGGGATCTTTGAGTTGTAGACCACATAGACCGTCCCACACACCACAAAAGCTGCTTCTACATTCTCCCTTAGACAGGGCGTGTCCCACAACTGCTCAATAGCCAGAGTTTTGTGGTCCACTTTGGCTAGTGAGAGATATTTTTCATTTTCCTTTGTAGCATAAATGGCCCACAGACCTTCTTCATCTACAGCCAGGTCGATGTAGGTCTCAGGATTAAGAGCGTAGACAGGCAGCTGGTCTTTTGCTGGGAACACAGCACTGTCCACCACAGAGCTTTTCTGTAGGTCAAACTTCATTATCCTTATCTCATCACTGGCTTTTATATAATAGAGGTGGTTTTTGTAAACAACATGCCCCATACCGCCCCAAACTGAGGGAAGAAGAACTTCTTTAGCTGCTGCCAGGCCCTGGGAGGATGTGAAATCCCTCACTGAGCCAAACTCATACAGTGTGTTCTCTCCAGTGCCATTAAGGAGAAAAACCTTTCCAGAGGAGGTGCCTGTGTCTTTGGTCCACATGCCTTTTGTGCCACCCACCCGCTTCAGTATCTTCATGGCCTTGATGCTTGCGATCATGTCGCTGCAGTCTGTGTAAAAATCAGAGATTCAATTCTAAGTATTATGGTACCTCACATAACTTTATTCAGTAGTAACAATTAAAGGAAAACGGCTTATAAACGAGTTAAATTCAAAATCAGGTACCACCCATACTATTATAATCAATGCTGTTTGATCTTACAATATTGATGTTAAAAACGTAAAAAAAAAAACTTGTTAAAGTAAAAAACTGAGTTGCTTTTAGTGAAAAAACAGAAGCTGGAGAGATTGCCCTATAATTCACTGAAACACCCGTGACTCCCAGGGAAGGGATGTCATGTGTGATAAGTATAGCTAAAGAAAATGAAGTTAAAACGTTCAATTGCAAAGATGCTGTAAAAAGTCAGCTAGGTCTAGTCCCTCTATTAGCCCCCCAAGGGGGTGGAATGAACTCCCTCTGGCCTCCAAAGGCTAAGTCTCTCAGACTACCAGAAATACTCAACTCACTAAAGCTGATAGAGAATGAAATTGGTAAGAAAACAGCTTATAAAAGTCCAAACAGTAGTGCTGTGTCAATGACGCTTCCATGTAAATAATGTCATACGATTTAGAAAATCATGTAAGTAGATGAATGGCGAGATGCCTTTGATTCAGCTAGTCTTTGGTTCATATGTTTAGAGAATAAACTTAATACTGAGTGATGTCTATCCACTGGAATAAGCTAGTGATTGTTCATGCTTAATTATCTTATGAACATGAGCTGTGTATGATATAGCCTTTAGGTAAAATTGAGCCATATCCTTAGATGAGGCCGTTGCCTGGGAATTATTAGAAGGCCTGCACACCTTAATTAGGTCTGTGAAGTTTTAGATCAAACACTTACATACCTCCACCAAACACAAACATTTTGGGATTGGTCATAGAACATAATAGAATATTGTAAAGCCACTTTGAGGCAATGATACATTGTAAAAAGTGTCACATAAATAAATATGACTTTAATTGACTTAATAAAACTCTGATTAGTATGGCCAAATAATAAATAATCCCAGTATGAATAGTCGTTAGCGGAGAATTAGGGGACATTTATTTTTTAAAAGAAAGAAGCATTCAATTCAACATTAAACAAGATCATCAGGAAAGCAAATGAAAAGTGTAAGAAAGTCACCATTGAGATGTAAAATTAATTATGGTGATTGAGTAGAAAGTGACAAATTCATGGGAATGAATAGAAGAATGTTAAACTGGACGAGAGTGCCCCCACATTGACTGTTTAGTAGGGTGTATGGTCACCCAACACGGCCAAAACACACTGGCAGTGATGGAGCATGGACAGGATCAGATTGTCCAGCAGTTCTTGTTGGATCCTCTTCATATTTGTTTTGAAATATTCCCTCATTTCTGTTAGCAGTGTATTTCTTATTTTAGCCTGCTATGGACAGGATCATTATATCTGCTTACATTTCATAATAAAAGTGTCGTGCCAATCCATGATGTAATAATTGTTTTATTTGCTCTATGTCCAACCCATTGTTTCTTACATTTACTTTTAATTTTATTTCTTTATAGACAGTAAAGTATGACAAAGTCAAACTGTCAATGGAATACATAAATGATACCATTTAACATTCAGGTTAAATTTTTCCTTTCCACTGTCACCCTAGGCTTGCTCAGTTTGGGATTGGCCTTTTAAGATAATATAATATTGTAAAGCTGCTCTGAGACAATGCACCGCTGTAAAAAGCGCTATAAAAATAAATTTGACACTGACTCTTATTCTGTAATTTAACTTTCCATTTCAGTGCATCGCTATGGTTGGTTGAGTTATTATACATTATGAAAGCATGATTCTTTTCTTTGTAGTCCTCACCCTGTTTTCGGTAAACAGTCGAATGCTGTGCTTTACCAAAAAGTTCTGTCTTGGTCTCGTCTTTTCAAAAGACGTTTTCCCAGAAGGATTTTGGTTTTCTCACATACATTTTGGCAAACTGCAGTCTAGCTTTTTTATGTCTCTGTGTCCTCCTGGATCTCCTGCCATAGTGTTTTATTTCATTTAAATGTTGATGGATAGATCACGCTAACACTGATACACCTTGAGCCTGCAGGACAGCTTGAATTTCTTTGGAACTTGATTGAGGCTCCTAATCCACCATCCAGACTATCCTGTGTTGTAACATTTCATCAGTTTTTCTCTTCTGTCCACATCCAGGGAGCAAAGCCACAGGGCCATGGGCTGTAAACTTCTTGATTATGTTACACACTGTGGACAAAGGAACATCAAGATCTCTGGAGATGGACTTGTAACCTTGGGATTGTTGATATTTGTCCACAGTTTTGGTTCTCAGACAGTTTTCTTCTCCTCTTTCTATCCTCCATGCTTAGTGTGGCTCACACAGACACACAATGCAAATATTAAGTCAACTTCTCTCCTTTTTCTCTGGTTTCAGGTGTGATTTTTATTTTGCCCACACCTGTTAATTGCCTGATGTGAGTTTAAACGAGCATCACATGCTTGAAACAAAGATATTTACCCACAATTCTGAAAAGGTGCCAACAATGGGTCCGGCCCATTTTTGGACTTTTGCATGAAATTCTATCACGTTTGGTTGATTTGTGTTTGTGTTGTTCCAATATACACAAAGGAAATAAACATGTGTATAAAATGCATGTTTAATTGCAATCAATTTGTGGGATAAATTCTTCATTATCTGGAAACATTTCAGGGGGGCCAACAATTTGGCCATGACTGTAGTTAATGATTCAAATGGCTCAGACGAGGAACGGCCCGGCTAAGTTTGTCTCGCCCAGCTCTCCCAACTCTCTGCATTCTCCCATGTTCCCCTGGGAACAGCACTGAGAAATTTACATTCATTAACTAGAATCCTGAAGATACTAAATGCCAGTGCAGTGCATCACTTATCCATAATGTGTACACACAAGCGTGTTTATGGTCGTTTCAGTGCAAAGTGTGAGATTTCTCCCTTTGTGTGCTTACTTAAGAGAAGTGTGTACACTGACGCACACCACTCATTACATGTACACAGAGAGGCTGCTGCACAACTTTTTAACAGTGCCCTTACAATAATAATACTGTCTGCTCACTCGGACGACATCTCTGCCATTCTGTTTGTTTTGAACAGAAATCATCCACAGTGCTGTGCAAAAGTCTGAGGCCACCATTAGATCAGATAAACCGCTGCTGTAGCAACGATATAATGACCATATCTAATTATTCATCAGTCTCCTTTTGGAATACAACCAGAACATATGGGAAATTCGTTTTCAGTAGTTTTTAAAGCAGAGAAGAAAATAGCTTTTAGAGGATACAGTGGCAACTATTTAGTGTGACCTCCCCTTACACTGGAGCAGCAGGAATGGAAGGAAGGAAAAATAACATGATAATGGTTTACATTTATACATTTAAAGCAGTGACATACGGGCGGAGGAACATATTTGGATAGTACAAGTGAGGAATGAGATCAGACCCAGGTGAGAACTGTAGACTTATAATATTCAACTATTCACTATCGGAAACATTTTTACTGAAAGAGGCTTCAATCATGTTGGACTGTATACACATATGTTTGTAGAGTACAAATGACTTCACGATTTCTGAATCAAAAAAACAGAATCGGAAATTTTATGTAGTGACAATGACACTTTGATGAATAGTGGTAAGTCTTAGCAAAGTGTAGACTATTCCATGGAAACCAAACTGCCACAGCTCGCATTTCCAGAGGGTTACATGGAGAAAATGGCAGGAGGGAATTTGAAATGAGAGCGCTGGGTCACTTCAGGAGGTTTTGCTTTACAAAGCAAATATTATTGCATGCGCTGTGATTTCAATCCTAATCTAGGGTTATTCAGTTCCTCTACACACTAGGATATATAGCAACGGGCACATTTCAAATCCCAAAGTGCCTTATCATTGAGTGGAAATATAACCTCAATGTCGGCTGCATGACGTTTTTATACTTTTTTTAAATCTGTATTTGTTAAAAGAACACGAATATACATAAAGGGAAAGATGAAAGAGCAGAGCTTGCTTATTCCCTATGTCTATCTCTACATTAACAGTCTACCACAGCCATTACCTCTCATATTATAGCTATTATAAGCACTTTACACTGTTTGGTACATGAAGATCAAGATGTTGGCATATCTGAGCAGTGAGTGTTTACTGGCTTCCTGCACAAACTTGAGAGGAGACGCGTGTGGGATGACTGGAGTCTCCTTTATCTTTCCATTTGATCTCTACTTTTGTCTGGGAGAAGCTACAGAGATATTGAGGAGACTGCGTTTGTGATCCTTGTGTTCCTATGGGATTTGATGCCCTCAAATAAACGTCAGTATGCCATTTTAAGGAATGTACCAATTACACTTCTGTGTGTACACTTGTGCTGTCTGTGCTAATTGTTCTTTCGCTAACATTTCATTTAACCAGGTCATTCATTACGACAACATTCTATTTTTTTTTAAGACACTTTTTAAGACATGTAGAATCTTACACACACATTTATGGTATGATAAACTGTCTTTTATGTGACAGTGCAACACATTTCCTGTGGTGTCTATGACGGAAGCAGGTAATCGATTTAGATTGTGGCCAATTCCAATTCTACTTCTGTCTAAGAATTAGAAAGCATACAGAAACATTTTATAGAGAAAGACAGTAAGGGCTTGATCCTGTCACTATGGGGTTTGGACTTGCAGCTATCAATCACTGTAAACTTGCTCACACTGTACAGCCTCAATAAGTGCCTTTTATCAGTCAGTGCAAGGGTACAAGCACAAGGAAAGACGCTGAATTGCAACTCACCCCACTCAGGTCGCACATACAGCAAGACGGTAAGTCAATACTCGAATGCACACTTTTACGCTACATCCCAGGAATAAGTGGTACGACGCAATTAAAAACATGCCCTGTGGGATTTATTAAAAGACACAAGAACTCAAAACCTGTGGTGCATAACGACGAGCTGAAAAAGCTCGAAAATATTCCACTACTCCTTTTAAACCCTGCTGATGATGTATATTCGACTTCCTTCCTTCTTTCTGCACTGGTGATCATATCCTAATTTGACCAGGAGTATGGTGAATCGGACAGGAGTGGTAGCGTCAGAATTTCTCACCAGCTGCACAGATATGAGCCCTTGATGTTGCAAAAGCCAGTTCTGTACAAATGGTACGCTTTGCACTAACGACGTCGCCACCGGATAAAAGATGGCTGGCTAACTCGACCAGAAGGCAGCCGAAGCTGTAAAACAACCTGGAAAGCTCTGCCCGAGTTCTCCCTGACCCTTTGTGCCCTTGAGTCTGTGCCTTCAGTGTGGCACCGCATTTTAATCGGAGCCTGAATCCACCAATAAGACCTCTGTGGGTCTGAGGCCGGGTTTAACTACCACATCCTAATGGTGAGGAAGAGCACACGAAAAATGACACATCCTAAATGTTGATGCTTAATTTAAACATGGAGGGAGTGCATGGAGGCATTATACGAATTGGTGGAGTTGTTAGCACTGGCCTGTTTTCATTGCGGTGGGGTTTGCTCAGTGCCATCCTCAGCTCGCAGATACCCATCTCCTAGATACGGGAATTTAAGTCATTGTTCCAGTCGTGCGTGATTTATCATGCTGGAAACTGTTTCTGATGGCAAGAACACTTTCTGTGCCAAATCAGACCGTACAAGCACTGAAAAAAAAAAGAGTTACTGCAACAAAACAATCGACTTGTCACAGAACGCTCTTCATTTTTGCTGTTATGCATTTCGATAACCATAGTGGATTCTGTACTACAGTGTTTGGCCACTAGGGCTATCACGGTCTAGACGAAGCAACAAAAAAAGAATAAAGGTCCACTTCTCCTCTTCACTTCATACTGCAATAGCTATAAGACCTTCTTCTACCTATATAGGCTGGCACCTGCCATTTAAGGAATGCTGTTAAGGTTCTGGACCACTAATCGTAAGGGTGCAAGTTCAAATCCTAACCTCACCAAGCATTTTGGTGCTTGAACAATCCCTTAATCCTTACCTACTCATTAACTGCAAGCCCCTCTGGTACAAAGGCTCTGATGTATGCAGTAAACATGTCTGTTTATTACAGTCAGGCCTCCGTATCCGTGGGCCCTCAGCCATGAATTAAAAATATTTCATAATGTTCCAATAAGTGAGACATGAATTTTCTGAGTGCTGTGCTGAACGTACGCGAATGAAGTGAAGGGTAGGTGAGCCGTGCTATAGCCTAATTTCCCGTCTCACCAGTCTCTCTCCACTCGTGGTTTGGTTTGGTGGTTTGGTTTTTCTGTCATTATTCCCGACACATGTATTTATATCGTATTAGGTGTCATGAGTAATCTAGAGAGGTTTCGAACTATACAGGTGGACATGCATTGGCTTTAAGCCAATACTCCACCGTGTTTTATATGTGCGCATTTTGCAGCTGGTACTTGCAGGGGGTTCCTGGAACCAATCCCCATGGAACCAGAGGGGTGCCTGTGGCTGCACATTCCTCTAATTGGGCATCACATCATACATTTTCCACTCTCTACCAATCTTATTTTGTGGATGCCCTCCAATGCTTCACTTTAAATATCATTTAGTACCTCCGTCTGGGTTATAGACTATAGCAGTAACATACAGTACTGTACAAAAGACTCGGGCCGCCATTCAATTAGACGCACCACTGTTTTAGCAACACTATAATGACCATACATAACATTTCGATCATGACTTAACCCTAAAATGTCCATTTGGATTTGATACTTCTTAATCCTCTCATGGTAGTTTTTCCTTGCCTCTGTCACCCTAGTGCTCAATTTGGGACTGCAAAGTGGCTTTGAGACAATACTGCATTGTAGAAAGCACTATAGAAATAACTGACTTGTTTGAACTCTTTTCCACTAATCTTCACTCTTTTCAATCTCAATCTTTCTGAGATTTACCATATCATAGACAGTGCACCCTGTTCCCCTTCCCGAAAACCTGCTTCCCTTCCAATAAGGCTATTCAGATGAAGGCTGAATAAATAAATAAATACATATATAATGAATACATAATTATATATGGTCATTATACCATTGCTAAACCAATGATATGTCTAACCCAATGGTGGCCTAAGACTTTTGAAGAGTACTGTATGTTATGATGAGCATTTGGATTGGAGGGAATGTGGGTGGCAGGGTTTGACAGTAAATCCTCCATACTTCATACTTCCCTTTGGGCTAAACAGCAGTAGTGCAAGAATCAGAAAGATGTCACACTGCACTTATCAGTCCCTTACAGATCTAGACTCAGCCTTGCACTCCGTACCAAGCAGGGATTAAGGACGGGCTGATAGCCTGTTCTAAGCTCTTTTCTCCAACACTGCACCCCATTTCAATTTTGCTGATGGCATCTTAGAAGGCAACAGCACAGAGTCATTGGTTACTCAAAAAGCACTGCATATCATTTTTCCTGAAGGCTTGACAACTATGCAAAGTCTCTATGCACAAGACGGCAACGATCCCTGCTGTACGACACTAGTAGATATATTTTCCTCAAATTCAAATTCTTGTGGTTTCACGAAACCTAGCAAAAACTTCCTCTGTGTCCATGTGGCTTCTCTCTGCATTTCCTCCATTCCGAAGACGTCGTTCCAGTCCAGTCCCAGTGCAAATGTGCTTGACTGTGATTAAAACATTGCTCCTGTCATGAATGCCATGATTTTGTCCTGCCCTGGACACTCAGCATATCTGGTAGCATATGGAGCTGCAGCTGGGCCTCGGTCAGCCTGGACGCTGAGCTTCTCCATTATGATAATAAAAATAACCTTTTTTTTTTCATAAGCACATTTCAAGACAGCCAAGGGCACGTTACAATAAAAGTCAAATTAAAAATGATAAAAACGGATGGAAAATGAAATTGTAACAGTATCAATAACTACACAAAAACAAGACATGGCCATAGACGAACAAGCACGCAACTCAAAACGGAGACTGTTTCACAACTTTGGCTCAGCAACACTCAAGGCCCTGTCACCAACACTACACAGCTTGGAGGAACTTTAAGTAAGTGTAAGTCAGAAGAGTGAGAGTATAATTGAAGCAGACGACCCAAGCAAGAGGGAGCAAAACCAAACAAAGACTGGAATGCCAACACAATTAGCTTGTACTGTATACAATAATGTACAGGGAGCCAATGAAGATGTTTCAGGGTTGAACTAATGTGCTCCCAGAGGTTAGGTGAGTTTTGGACATGCTGGAGCCTGTTCAACACCCGAGCCGGGAGTCCATACAATACTGCATTGCAGTAGTCAATTCTAGATGTTACAGACGCATGAACAATGGTCTCAGCAGCAGTAAAGGGGAGAAAGGGCCGGAACAGAATCGAAGGTGCCTCCCAAATTTCTGATCAGAATTGAAAATGAGATAATGAAATCAGTATCCCGAGCATGAGGTAGTAGTAGGCTGTGGGATACTGTATCAAAAGCTGCCGAAAGGTCTAGTCGCTCTGGATAAGGGCGTCTGCTAAATGCTGGAAATGTCTAATAAGAGATCATTCACCATGATCAGTCGACAGGCTGAATCCTGTTTTGACTGCTGTTTTAAGATCTACACCGACACTTAATCAATAAGAGCTCAGTCCCATCACCAATTTTACAAGTGAAGTTAGACACATGGCAACCCATTTCTTGTTTTGTTTTTTTTGCCTGATGAAATTACTTGACCATTTCCACTGTTCATTTCCGACACTGTAACTAAAACACACTCAGTATTTTCTTGTTTCAGTTTAACAATTTGAGTTTGATATCGTTTCATTTGTTCGTTGTTGGACATGTCTCAGCTGTCCAAACTTATTGTTAGTGGCAACAATCAGAGCTCCATTTGCGGGTGTAGAAAGAAGTTTCTTCTCTATAATAAAGCTGTCTAAACAGCCTGGTTCTGCTGGCCATTGAGAGGACACTGGTCCTGGAAAAGACGCTGGAAAAGACGCCTACTTGGTACCATAGGGTCACAGACCATTTTCTTCAAAAGAAACGGACGGAAGAATTTACGTATAAATAAACGGGCAATTTTTATGATGTAGGCAGATAATGAGATTCCCCTCTTTGCACGACCAGTGGCCGTCACTGGCCAGTAGCATACCAAGAGCTGGGATTGAACACACAACCTTGTAATTAGTGGAGAACTAAAACAGGAAGGTGAGCGCATAACATGTGATACATCATATTGCAACTCAATTGTCTTGGTGCACCCTTGTGCGCCTAAGGTTGCCTAAGGTTGACTAGTATGGCAGGGATTAAACACTTGGTCTTGGTTTTTTCATATGGACCAACACTACATAGCTTATGTACAGCAGTGTATCCTGTAAGTGGCCACTGTTCCTCTTTTGTGATGCTGTTTGTCCAGGTCAACTCATGCTGTTAACTATCTACCTACAGTAGCTCACATTTGTCTCAGTGTTCCTGTTTTTCTTATGTTTTTGTGATTTGCTCCACCCCACATGACTTCCTTGTGCACTTGGACCACACATGCTCCAGTCTGAAGTCGAGTTTTTGTTTTTCCTACCTCAGAGCAACCCTGTAACTGATTCCATTTCCTTTCTAGATTAGATTATACTGTAGGTCAGTTGGGCTGGGTTTAAATAAAACCCTCAGAAAAAAAAAATCAATACCCTCCAAAGCATTCGATATGAATTCATTTAAAGCACTAAATGGCAGGGTCTGTCGGTGATGACCTTCAGCTTTTTCCAACACGCAGAGTCCCTGGACCGAACCAGTTTGATTGCTTTTCTATTGTCATTATTTCATTCAGATTTAAATGGAGGATATGCAAACAAATCTCCTTGGCAGCCTCCACACATTTCACATTAATTAATTGTTGTGAAGGGGCCCAGTCAGTGATCTTTTCATTTACTCACTGGGCAACACCCAATTTTTTTTTTTTTTCAAAGTTTGAAAACCGTTTAAGGGCCCCTCGCTCACAGGTCCTTAGAATCATCCTAACTCCCTCATACGGCACTCTTGCATAGTGATGTTGTCGTTTTGGGATGCAGGTTGTGTAATGGTTTCTTATCTACCTCTTTGCTTGTAGAAGAATTGCTGCTTTAATGGGAGAACCGATTAGACATCATTTGCAGCTTGCACTGCAACTGTGAGTCAGTTTTTTTCACTAAATGTGACACTGCCCTTGGGAGAGTCCAGTAAGACAGTTTCCCGATTAAGGCATAATAGATCAAGTATGTAAGGGCTGGCTGATGTACCTTACTGTGTTCTTATTTATTCCACAAAGTCCATCACAGTGATATGTTTCTTCCCAAATGAAGGTGAATACAAATCAGACTGTGCAAGTTACAGCAGATCACACCAAGCCAGAACACAGCTGTACTGTTTTAGAGTATTGTGTTTAAGCTGAGTAAAACTGTGCTTAAAGGACAGAGGGACACTATTGGGTACCTGACACAAGTATCGGTTATTATTAGGAGGCCTCAATTGTTTCACTATAGTGCATTTCTGAACAGGTATATTCACTGAATATGGCATAGAACTGAATTCTTAGTTCGGCACAACCCATTCCACTGTTTGTCTATGGAGATCTCAAAGCTGTACACTTCAGATTAAAACCTGTTCATGATAAACTGCCCTGACAGCAAATACGTCACATACTTCAATAGCAGCATCATTGTTCAGTGTCAACAGAATATTAAGCTAGATAAATGTAGCAGCTCATCATTTGTGAAATGCATTTTTTAATGGAAAGTGGATAAGGAGTGTCATTGCATTTTAGTAGTGAAAACACCTGATTTGGGATTTGGTTGCAACGGCTAAAACAAGCTCCCACAAAATGTAGCTGAATTATATTATAATAACACTATATTTACATTTAACAGTTGCCTTTACCCAGAGTGACTCACAACTGATCTTGCGAGGCTCAAGGGCCAAACAGTGGTCGAACTTGAACCCTGGACCTTCTGGTCAGTTCTCCAATACCTTAAGCACTGTGCCATTACAGCTCCTACACATGGACACAAACTTTTCTGGACACTGGTTAAACCCTTATCTGACACAACTGGTCAAAACCAAGTATTTGGGACATAATTACAAATGCAGCTTATCCATTGTCCACTGAGCTTATCTACAATTACATGTTTGCAGGAAATTGGAAATCCAGATATCTATCACCTAATTTCACAGCTCCAATGGCTGTGTGGTATGAGACAGCTGCAGAAAATAGCAGTTCCTGAAGGCCTCGGTTCAATGGTTCCTGGCGGTTTGTGCAACACATAAGTCAGATGGTGTATATATGGAACCCTGCAATGGACTGGTGCCCAGTGAACACGACACCTTCTGATATCTGGATTTCTTACTTCTAAAACCTCTAATGTCTACAAAAGGCAAAGAGAGTCCCTGACAACTATTTCCAACATATGGTTACTGAAACTACATTGTCTGTATGATATTATCTCCAATAAAAGTAGCTGGATTTCTTGAGTGAACCACAGACTAGTGGGAACATTTTTGTCTTTGTCAAATGCATCTTCTGATCTGCTGCAACACTAGTGAGCCCCTATTTACAGTTAGAGGCCTCCAGAGGTGACTGCCATGTGACTCGAAATGTGTCAGTGAAGCAGAAATTGTGGCTGAAGCTCTCGATGCCCTCAGGAATGGAAGAATAACAGAATGGCCAAGTGCACAGTCTCGCTGGTTCTGCAAGCACGCAGCGGCTGAAAAATTTAATTACTGAGCACGTCAGCCATATTCGACAAAGCCTATGAGCTCAGATGCTGTGCCGAGATAGAGGGAGAGAGACCAGAGGGATTTTTAACTGCAGCTTGTGCCTATTAAGTTCTGCACAGTTCTAGCCTCCGTACTTGATAGGAGTCGATAAGGAACGGTAAGGGCCAAGCATGTAGAAGGTCAGAAATGCATTTCTAAACTGCTTACCAGCCACTCGTGTTCGAAAAAACGATTAGCATTATTGCATTAACCTACTGACAAAGCAGTACTCAGAGGGCAGCTAGGGGGTAAGTAGTTTGCTGAAGGGCACACTAACTTTACTAATTTTAATAGCTGCTTAAAATAACAGCTCAAAGTACAGTGAGGTCAAAAAGTATTTAGTCAGCCGCTGGTTATGCGAGTTCTCCTACTTAGAAAGATGAGAGAGGGCTGTAATTTTTTTTTTTTATCATATTTACACTTCAACTATTATTAAAAAAAAATAAGAAACAAAATCCAGGAAATCACGCTGCAGGATTTGTAAAGAATTTATTCGTAAATTATGGTGGAAAATAAGTATTTGGTCACGCACAAAAAAAATCTATATTTCTGGCTCTCACAGAGCTGAGACTTCTTCTTTAAGAAGCTCCTCTGTCCTCCACTCATTACCTGTATCAATGGTACCTGTTTGAACTTATCTGTATAAAAGACGCCTGTCCACAGCCTCAAACAGTCACACTCCAAACTCAACCATGGACAAGACCAAAGAGCTGTCGAAGAACACCAGGAGGAAAATTATAGACCTGCACCAGGCTGGGAAGAGTGAATCTATAATAGATATCATCCCATGGGGACCTGCTGAAGGACCTGCAGAGAGCTGGAACCAAAGTAACAAAGGCTACCATCAGTAACCCACTACACAGAGAGGGACTTATATCCAGCAGTGCCAGGCGTGTCCCCCTGCTTAAGCCAGTACATGTCCAGGTCTGTCTGAAGTTTGCCAAAGAGCATATGGATGATCTAGAAGAGGATTGGTAAAACTCAACTCAACTTGTGGTGTTTGGAAGAATAAGAATGCTGAGTTGCAGCCCAAGAACACCATACCTACTGTGAAGCATGGGGGTGGAAACATCACGCTTTGGGGCTGTTTTTCTGCAAAGGAAACAGGAAGACTGATACTAAGGGAAGAACGAACGGGGCCATGTATTGTGAGTTTTTAAGCCAAAACCTCCTTCTATCGGTGAGAGTACTGAAGATGAAACGTGGCTGCGTCTTCCAGCATTATAATGATCCTAAACACACCACTCGAGCAACGAAGGAGTGGCTCCGTAAAAAGCATTTCAAGGTCCTGGAGTGGCCTAGCCAGTCTCCAGACCTCAACCCCATAGAACATTTGTGGTGGGAGTTCAAAGTCCGTGCTGCCCAGAGACAGCCCCAAAACATCACTGCTCTAGAGGAGATCTGCATGAAGAAATGGGTCAAAATACCAGCTACAGTGTGTCTTGCTGTTACTTTTATATTGTAGTCTATGTAACTGAACACAATGCTGCTCGATCCCCGGAAAAAAATCCCTGTTTGATAGTATAAATAGGGAGTGAGGAACAGCGCATACTCTGCGTCTGCAGTGTTTGGATGCAGTTCCCTTTAATTAGCGGTGCACATTACTTCTGATTTAGCAACACAAACCGGCTACCGATTCTGTTTACACTCGGCCACATCATGTCTTGAGTATCAGAATTGCATCTGTACAGGATGAGAAACTGCACCCATGACGGATTTTAAACCAAGCCCATGTGCCCACCTGCCATTTCCTGCTCACTAATTTGAGTTTCTCGCATCACTTCAGCTACTGATCTGTGATTGTCAAAGCTTAAAAGTGACTGATCTGTCATACAAAGTCAGCTAGTGCCATCATCACTGGTTAGATCAGCACACTTTTAAAATAACATTTACAGTGCGTATGGCCTTATTTAGAACGAATAACCACTGTCCCGAGCAGTTATGGTCCCATGCTGGCAGTTTGAGCTTATGAACTTCAGATTACACAATGCAACAATTAAAAAAATATGTTCCCAGTTGTTAAGTGTGTTTTCCTAATTATTTGTGCCTTAAATGAATAGAAAAAAGTTATTGTTCCCTGTAAACATTGCTTTTGTGGTCAGCACAGTGATATTTGAAATTTACCTATTTTTAAGGATATTCGCGATATTTCAAGAGACTTCACAAGAAGCTTCTGGAATGGTGAGAACTATCAAGAAGTTTCTAGAACTGCCCAGAATTATCTAGAACTTTCTGGGACTGTACAGAATTGTACGTAGCTGTATAAATACAGTTATATAGGGCCACTATAGGCCTTCCTGAGAGACAGGATCTCCTTGATTGGGATTACATAGTAAGTGGGCAACGGCCATCACAGACAAAGGGGAATTGACCTAGACATACCGGTGTTAATTCAATATCTATTCAGATTCTGATAACGACTGTATTCACACTTTACCCCACACGCATTACAGGAGGAGCTTAGGAAGGATCACTACTTTCAAATGTATATATTGTGTGCTATTCTGGTACCGGGTGATCAGTCTTGCTCCGCTGAATCCTCAGTACATTCTTGTACCTTGATACTGCAATAAAGAATAAAGACTGGAATACAGACTGACCATTTTTATCAAGTTATGAGAGACGTCCTTTTCCCTGAGTACACAGCAACTCAGTCAGTTTAGATGGCATCAAGGGGTTGCATACATCCAGCAGATGCATTTTGGCTACGCATGTGGCCAATTTATAAAGACAAGAGCGCAAAATGCTGTGAAAGCATCTGCTAAGATGTGTGAGGCCTACAAAGCAAACTTCGACATGTCCGTTGGTGACCAAGACAAACCATTGGCTCCTCATTTCACATGTGAGCACTGCAGGAAAACTCTGGAAGGTATGTGGATAAATGTTACTCTCTTAAATTGCAGATTAAAATTTTTATTTTGCAAAATTTTGAAATCAGTTAAAGTTTAAAAGAGCTTTAATTAACACTTTTTCAAAAATTACAATGTTGTAGTTAAATATATCAAACGATACAATATATATGGATATATTGTATCGTTTGATATATAACACAGATTTCAAACTGTGTTAATATCGTACATATCACTAGTCATTAGTGTGAAATAGGCCTAAA
>JAYJMA010000003.1:8244575-8262979 GCA_036873895.1 Parotocinclus cabessadecuia
ACAGTGCAGAAAAAAAATATGAAATGTTCAAATTATGGAGAAAACACTTAGAGTCATCCACTAAGTGCCTGCTAAATCTCCTGTGAAAAAGATACATAAGTACAGTGTTCTTAATTTTGATCACAGATATAGGTTGTTCCCCCAATCATTAATATTTTGCAAAGACTGGAAACAGGAGATGAGGAATTTGAGATGACGCATGAACATGTGTACTGAAGTAGACACTTTCCTGGTTATGCTTATGACAAATAGATCAATAGAGTACTGCAGCACAGAGTGAATAAATCCTTCATGCGGCCAGGGCAAAAGGCTCAGTTCATACGGCAGACTACTGTCTGGATAAGATGGATCAGTCTTCCACAGAAATAGCTGCCTGCAATCCCTCACACACCTTAAAGTAGGTTACTGTGCCAACCTGTCATATCTCAGAATCAATTCTGAAGGCCATGGTACAAGTATAAAAGGCACATTCACGGCGTTGAGAGGCTTGAGAAAAGGCAAAAAAGAGATAGAACATCACCCCCCTCCCAACCACATCCATCCCCTGGTCTCATACACAATAATAACACCATCATAACTGACTCGTTTTCTTTCTATTGCATCTACAGAATAACTTTCCTCACCCCTGAGCAGACACAATAAGAACATGATTGAATCAGGAAGGTCTCAAAAGGAAATTGCAGCTGGAAAGGCTATGAACGCTAGCAAGGGGAGTAGTGAAATGAAAAAGGCAGCTGACCTGAACAAGAGATAATTTAAATGAATGGAAATGTTTGAAGAATAGAAATTGTCAATGCTCATAAAACACAAAGAGGCATGTGGAGCTCAGCAGTGTGAGACATGCGAGAGGAGCGTCTACTGCTGTATGTAGGTCACTGTGTGTCTGCTGATACGGAAGCACAGCACTGCCAGGAGGACCCACAAACCTCCACAGTTATTTTCTGTCTAAACCTTGCAAACAGAATTTCAGGTATTACCTTAGAAGCTGGCAAAGTGCTGCGAGGTGGAAAATATTATAAAACCTTGGGCATGGCAGCTGAGATTAGAGCATGTTTGCTGAGCTCTGCATGCCCAAAGGATCAGGCTCCAAAGAAGGTTCCACACACATACAAATGCAAAAACAAATATTAACATGACTAACATGTAATGTGAAGTATTTCTGGATGTTTGTCTCCTACTGAGCAATCTTTTAACACTGCAGATACAATATTTTCCTATTTCTTACTTTAAATAAGGACAAATATATGACCTATCAGTGTAGCTATAACCCTATCAAAATGAGACCACTTTTACTGGGGAAATTTACTCTTTTACAGGAGCTTCTCGCTTATTTTATTTCTCCCTTCTCCCCTGAGGAAATGACAAATTGCTTGCTATTTTTCATCCAACTTCACAGTGGTCTAATCAACCTTCTGGATCAACATTGTACAGTCGTTTTACAGGCAGGTGACATCACAAAAGGGAAAGACACGAGCATGCAAAGGAAGGGACTTCAGTCCACCACAAAACTGTCCTCCCCATGTCTATATGGGTTTACTCTGGGTAATCTGGGAGCTTCATCTCAGATCCCAAAAACTCATTATTTTAATTGGTGTATCTAAAGTGCCCTAGTTTGAATGTGCCTGACTAGTATTGAAGTAACCTTGCTCCTGTCATGAATAGGTATTGATGCTGATGTTTTTTGTGATTAAACAAATCAATTAGATTGTCTTGTGGGAATTTTTACTGCTGCCTAGGTGCAGGTGTTTAATCTGACATAAACAGGGTTTTAGACACAGATTATTTAAACCTAGTGTTGATTGTACAGCAAATGTAACGTGCAATATCAGATATTCATGATATACAACAGGTGTAGAACCATCCTTTCATCATCCAGACGCTTTGACAATTGAGGTTTTACACATTATAATAAATTATAATAAATTGTTAAGTTCCGAGGTGGTCATGGACTGTTGTACCATTGTATTGTGAGTTTCTCAAATGGAATGCAGTTTTCATGTGAAAATATCCTTTATATTAGCATTACAGTAGCTTAAGGTGATATTGCTATAGTCCTGTTTCACAGAGGTTGTTAAATGGTGCGTACCTTTATTGTTTATGAAAAAAGTATGATTTTGAGAAAAACAAGTTAAATGCCAAAACTTTGATTTCTGTGCGATATCTGTGCTTTTCTGCCTGCTGAAATACATTCACATCCTCCTGACAAAGCCAACAAGAGATGCCTTCTTTTCTTTCTATGCCTCCTGTAAAGTTTGAACAATGGAAAATGGTCCCAAATAAACCAATCAATCGTTTCTTTTTAATCCACCAAACAACAAACACATACTGAAGCCATTGAGCTGCTGTGCACTAGCCCTGCAGTTTAGTAACATTCATTGGCAGTATCGACCTGCTCACGAATCAGGAGGCAACTCTGTGAGTCGATGTCAGGCTATTTCTAAAGCAGAACTAGATAGAGGGCAGCTGGTGGGCCAGCAAACACAGCAGGTCTGGTCTCGTTTCAGCGGGCATAACCCGTGATCTCAGAAAAGAACTCACTGAGGTAATCATCTCTACCACCTGCTGATCACTAACACTGTGCTGGATTACTATTGCAGTCTCCAAAAAGGAGGGGAAATGCTAATGAGCCTTGTTTTTTGGAAAAAAAAAAGGTTGAATAGAGCAAAAATTGCAGGTTCAGAAGGTGTGTATTATTGGGCCACGTTCCATACATTATTAACATACAAGTAATTAACCACACCTATGGCTAAATGAGATTAAGCTAAAATAATGAATTACGCAAATTCTGCACTTAATCCAAAGTAGAGAGGGAGAAAAAAAAATTGAAGCTCAGCATTAGGAATTGAATCACTCTGATACATATAGAAATAAAATGTGTGGGAGAGTTTCTCCTGCCCTGAAATGAATTTTTCATTCCCTAGTGTTTAGCCCCTAAGACCCAAGACCGAGGCAAGATGAAACACGTTCTTTAATTTCGCTTCATTGCCCTCACATGGGGCATTTCCTGCTCTAAAAACTGAGCCAGGGATCCCAGCAGCAGGTTTTGGGCTCTCAGTGCCAAAACACTTATGCCTTATGGTTCTACTAAATAACCAATGTGACTCTGTTGGGTTCAGGCGGAATCTCTTTTTATGTTGAATATCCTAAACTGTAGCCTGGGGACATTTATCTTGACTGTCTCATTTGCTGTAGTTTCCCCCACCCATCCATTCCCATTGTTGTTGTAGCAGCAATAATAACACGCGCTCTTTCGGCACAATGTCGGGGCATTAACACTGGTTGAGAGCAGGGGGTGTAAACTGTGCACGCTCATGTATTTCACATGTATTAGCTTTACTCAGGAGGCATGTCCAGGCTGTGTCCTCAGTTCTGAGGGCCCACGCTGCTATTTTTAGCAGTCTTGTATGAACCATGAGACTAACAGACTAGGGAACACAAGATGATCTACTAGTACTGTAAGTAAATTTTGTTGATTTCGGTTACAGTGCTCTCCAAGCGTATGTGTAAGTGACAAAATTTGCTTGGCTATGTCTGAGTTCGTTTAGGATCTCCCTGGGTACTCCACTCACCTCCCACATTAAAAACATACATTAGGTCAGTTGGACACTTGAAAGCATCCCAGTGTGATGGCCCAGCCACTGTATTCAGTACTGATCCCAAGATAAAATTGGAGGTTGTGGTAAGAAGGACATACAGGACATAAAAACCTGATCCAGGTCTAACATGCAGATCAGATTCATTGTGATGCCCAAAGATAAACGAAGACGAAAACAAAAAAAGAACACATTGCTCACAAGATGTAACTGAAAATATCACATTCCCAACTTTTATGTATAGTGGAGGATCTGTGATGACTGATGCTCTGGGGACCTCGATATAATACATAGCATCATGGTGTCCATGAGTACAAGGATGCGTAGAAAATGTAAGGAAATGTAACTTGTTTGGGTCTTAACAATTACTGATACCGAATCCTCACCAAAATAGGACTAAATGAAATATTTTGACAAGATCATGACAGTGCCCTAAACCAAATCACACAATTAATTGTACAGGAAAAACACAGAATTATTATAAGTAAACATAGACAAATTATCTGTCATATGTTCTTTATAACAGTTCATGTGTTAAGAGTAAAAACTTAATTTAATAGTAAGAACTTAATTTACACTTCCTAGTTATCCTAGAAGTTATGGAAAGATGAAGAATCACCAATGTTGCAAACCAGCTCTTATTTGCGATTGCTTATTGCTGCTGCAGCCCACGAAATGCTAATTTCCTTTATGAAAGTGCAGCTTTAATATTAAACAAGTCTTTTGCAGTTTTGTATATCAAAACCATAATCTCTTTTACATTATAACCCTAGTGATTAGGTCGTTTATTCAGCATTTTTGGGTTTATTCTGCAGCTTAGGGCATTTTTTTGGCAATGTATCAGTTCTGCTTCTCACACCACTACTGACACCACATCAGAGAGCAATAACACCCCTTCCCCTGCATGACTGAGCATGCCATGCCATCGAGAGTTCCTACTCTGTAAATTCTGTTTGCTGGATACTCTGAATATATTGTCTGTATTATTATATTTATTAATATAAATATTATACATACTATTGTATTATATTCTGTCATTTCATATTCACTATTTTATTATAGCTCTCATAATATTGTATTATCTTTATCTTAGTATTGTCTCTATACACACTGCTCACAAAAATTGGGGGTTATTTCATTATGGGATATTTTATTTTTAAATATTTCCAAATTTTTGTAAGCAGAATATTAACATAGTTTATATTGTATTTTCTTTACATGTGCTAGCATCTGAGTATTTATACTTCTAATTAATTAACTTAGTTGAATTCTTGTTGTCCCACTGTCACTCTGTGAAGTCTCAAGTCTTTTCAAGTGAAGTTACGCTCTTTCTGACTGAACCAACCAGAACCTAGCTGTAACTTTTTTATGAAAGTAGATATTCTTGGTTGGTATCCATAACTTTTATTAAAAGTATGATCTACTGTAGGGTCTTGCTCTCTTTACTTTAAAAATAATTACATTTAGATAATATGAGGTTCACTTTGATCTGTTTGATCTGTTCTGTTTGATCTGGCTGGCAATGGCAGGCAGACTCACTGGCTCAGCTGGAAGAGCCAGATACTGGAAACATCACTGTCATTGAACCCGAGTTCAGTCCTGGGTGGGGCTTGGAATGTGAGGTTCAATCCAGCCCCAGCCACTGGTGTTGAACTGATAGTGCTAGTCTCAAGCCCAGACACATGGGGAGGGTTGTGCCAGGAAGGATAAGCGGAATAAAACCTGTGCCAAATGTAATATGTGGATTGTTTGGTGTGGCGACTTCTAATGGGAGCAGCCAAAGGATCCTTTTCCTCCACATCATCATTTTGACAAATGGAGTTTGCACAAAGTATTTCTTTTTTTCGAATATTCACTATATATGCTACTACAAAATAATGATTTTTTTTCACCTTTTTTACTGCTATTCGAAAATAGCAACTGCAATTGCCTTACCAACTGTACTTTAATACTCAATTGTGTCTATGAGGTTTTATGCTGTTCTACCTTGCTGTATGCTGAAAAAACATTTAGGAAATGCTACATATGGTAGTTTTTCCTTCAGGGTAAAGTGATGCCACTTGCATTTACTGAATCCTGATGAATCAGTACTGCAGGAGCATTTTATTTAATCAGAAAGCAGGTTGCTTCAGCATGGGAGCTGGAAGCCATGTGTAAGCATGTACAAAACACGTTTTGGGCAATTAAGCGCACCAAACACAAATTAAGATAGAGGTCATGTCTCTCTCAGTGCATGACCACATCAATCCTTTCTCTATTAGAGAACTGTCATTCTAAAAGCATCCCTGTTATGCTAATGAAGCATGCTGAGGATTCCTATTCATTTGGTACTAAAGGAAAAGCAATCCAGAATTTCTTTCATTTAAATGTCACGTTCCCCATTATTACTAATGTGCCAGAATTTCTTAATTATCTATTCCCCAATGATAACTTAGAAACCATTAGCTAATGTGTAGGCATTGCATGTCCACCAAACCAAATGGAAAGTGAATTATATTTTACTTTGCTGTTGTTTTCTTAAATTAACTTTGACTAACACATTAAATGGAATTAATAATTCTAAGTCCCTCTTTACTGTACACTAATGTGCAAAAGTCTTAGGTCACCATTGAATTAGTTGTTTTAGCAATGGTATAAAGACCATATATAACATATTGTCAATAACTGGAGCCAAACATTCGTTTGGATTCGTTACTGAATAATACTCTTTTCCACTGATCTGACCATACCATAACATACCTTAACATACCATTTTGTGAGTTTTAGCTTATCCAAGCCTTTTCACTCTGTTCCCATTCTCAAAAAGTGGTTTCGTAGCTGCTACCATTCCAAAAAAGACCATTCCTGATCAACCTCCTTCATACTGTAGAAGGGTCATGGAATCCTGATGAAGCTGTCAGATGTGGATAGGCATAGAAGTAAGTTACAGTTTACAGTAAGTTTTGTAATACTTCAGATGCATTTTCTGGTTGCATTCTAATGAGGAGATAATAATATAGAATATAGAATAATTTTATATGGTCATTATACAATTGCTAAAATGATTGTATACTGAATCTAGTGGCGGCCTAAGACTTTTGCAGATTATTGTATGTTATCTACTATATAACTATAATAAAGTAGCATCCAACCTGCAAAACATAGTGGTGATAAAAAAAACAACTTGAAATTACCATTAAACTATATGTACTGTATTAAAAATATACAATATCATATTCTGAATTAGATAAATAGAGCAACCTCCCACATTCACCAAGCAATAATGTCGAACTGAAACACCAAACTACTCCTGCATTTTGACACCCTGCAAAATCTGATATGACTCCCATGGCTATCATTGTAAAAGACAAAATAGCCTAGAATCTATTTAAAAACAAAGTCAATTTAATATTCATCACAGCTTTTACAGATTCTGTATTCAATATCAACAGTAAAATAATATCCATTACATCTTTATGACTTGAATGAATGATAATGTGATCATTTTAGTCGTTTCTTTACTGTGTAATGCAAGAAAAGCAGGAACATTAAATAGAGGACATACTGGTGTATTATGGCTACACATACATACCACACTCTTACCCCCTGTGCCTTTGGGATGCCTGTCAGAGGCCTTATTAGGTCTGGGACTAAAGAAACCACTAGTGAGGCTACAAAGTTACCTCTTGAAATCCAATTACCAGTACCATGGCACTCTGGTAAATTAGACAATATGGAGTGTGTGTATGTTGAGGGGTGCTATTCACAAGGCCATTATATTGGGTCATAAGACCAACTGCACTGATTCTGTGCAAAGAAATTTAAATATAAAGGCCATATTTGACCATTCTAAAGGAAACATATGCAATTGTCTTTGTAGCCAGTTAATGACAGAGCACTATATTGAAGTATAAGTGACCCCCTGGAGAATTAATTTAGTATTCATTTAATAGAATCTAGGCCATTCTCCAGAAATCACGTGTTTGTGTGAATATTTCCATTGCAAAGAGAATTGGTCAAAGTGTAGAGACCTGTAATAACTTGCGCATTCCCTGTTTGGGGCCTTCACAGCCTCAGGATATCCACAGTGGGGAGACACCATTATTATATGTGTCGTCCCTGCAGTAAATTAGTGTGTATGGACTGATATTAAAGTGGGATGTGAGGACTTTTAGACGGTCAGTCTCTGAACACTCAATGTAAAAAAAAAGTAAATGAAAAACGTAATTGTTGCATTAAGTGGGTGTATTACTAAAATAAATACATCCTGGGAATTAAATTAAGAAAGGATTTTGATCCAGCTAGAGTACACCAAAGAACAAAGAGAGTGGATGGTATTCAATGTTAAATTAGCTTTCGATATTTGGATTTGGATTCCTTGAGTTAGCTACTGAGAATAATACAGAGCCTAGAGAATGATGTTCTGTATCACCATTGATTGCTTACAGACTACATGAAAAGTTCCATATGTTAGTAAATTAATCGTTCATATATTTCGCTGCAATATCAGTGTTTGTTAAATAAACCCAAGCTCCTGAAGCCCCAGACACAGCTAATGAACACTGAGTGGGACCGCTGTGTCTTTATGTGTCTAGGGAATGATCGTGTATGCATCAAGAAGATTGTCTGCTCGCTGGACAAACGGATTATTTAACGCAACAAATAATTTGGGGACCAGATACATGGGCTTTACCGATTGTGGGTAGGTGTGTTTTGGACAGAAAAGAAATATTGTCATGTATACGACATTGCGGCTTTGAATTTGTAGTAGCTACAGCTTCTCTTATGACGACTGGTAAACTTTGTAAAGGGACAGCTGTCAAGTAAGACTTACAATTTATTAAATATAACAATATGTACAATATACAATAAAATAACAATATGTGTTACTATGTGGAAAGGATTTGTATTAGGTAATGCATCCAACTGCAGCTCCACTGGAGGGATACAGGAAACATTTCTTTGGCTGACCAGTAAACTATTGATTTTAGATTATATTTGACTGAATACAGTCAATTTATAATGGTATTCAATGCATTTCACACTTACTAAAACTGAGTACAAGCACACAAATGAATCAGAAGAAAACAACCCAGGGCATTTAGAGCTAAGTGGACACAGGTGGTTCATGCTGAATGCATGTGTGTAAGAATCCATACCCACACACAGAGTTTCAGTGTGATTTACAGGCTGGCCTGGGGCCTTCAAAGGGGTCATAAACAGAGGGCATCAGCGTTTGCAAGCTGATTGCATTTGACCACTGGGTCAGTTTATATAGAGAGTCCCAAATATATTAATCAATGCCCAGAAAGGTGCCCTTCTGACAGTGATCTGCCCCCTCATAGCTGCATGCATGGTAAGAGGGGACTTACACCGAAACGTGCTGAACCATGCTCACTTTCACATTGCCACACAGGTCACAATAATACTTTAAATAGCAACATTGGGTGCATCATATCGTTTTATCTTTACCGCCATTGTATTACCTTTTTTCAAATTGATAGAAATTTTAACCTTCTATCTGAGTCACACCATCAAGGAGAGCCTGGGAAAACACGTGGTTCCTCCATGACAAGCAATCATCACAGTGCAGCTGAAAGAGCTTTGACAAGAGCATTACCTGTCCTATCTGTCTACATGAGCTCGAAGCTGCCTGCAAATGTCAAGAGTCACCATGATAGACAGGGGACAGATTAATGCTATCCTTCCATCTCAGACAGCAGGTCAAACTATCCCCTCTGATTCATAGCCATGGTAGGCTGCGGATCATGTATTGCCATTGCCAGTATTAATTCTTGTAAAAAAAACTGAAAACCTCACATGGTAGTAGACAACAACATGCAGAGATCATATCAATTTCTGGTACATGCTACAAACTGTGCTGTTGCACTGAAAGCCTGAAAAATTCTTCTAGAACAAGCTCTCTTTATCTCTCAATATCCACATCACACAACTACAATCATCAATATGTAATCATTTCTCTTGAATTGCTTATTTTTTGTTTGATTTTTTTATTCTATGACATTATTATGTGTAATCCAGTGCGTCTATTCATAGATCAACTCAGTGGTTTAAAGAAATCTGATACCTCTCCATTCATATCTTTCAATGCACGAGGGCAGATCTACCCAAATCCAGTCACTACTGCAATGCAACATCTGAGTCACTCTGCTCGGTGAACTGTGGCATGGAGCCATATGATAATGATTACAGGCCATTACCACACTAAAGATGGCTCGGATTCACATAACGCTTAATACACGTACAATCCTTGCTCATTCTGGAGAATTAGGGCTCATCCAAATCATGCTTTTGGGAAACGTATAGTAACAAGGCGGGGTCGTACATGCAACATGTAGGATCCATATGACACAACCCATAACGAAACACTCACCGTGCACCCAATGTTAACACGGTATTTAATTTTTTCGCATTATTTTTTTCTTTTCGTTTCTGATTACCTTCGGTTGCATAGTTGTGATCGCGAAGGAAGCTGTTGTTGATCTTGCGGTTGTCACTCTCCTCCTCCATTTATGATGCCGTTATATAGGAAGCTTAAGGCGGACATACAAGAATCCATCGTGAATGCAAACATCAGCATGTGATCGGCGGCTCCATGGCGCTCTTTCTCATGTCCATCGTCTCGTTGTTGAAGATGTGTGAGCAAAGAGGAGACGATGCCGCTGGCTGGGGCACGTCCGCCTAAGGGGGCATCAACTATAAAGCGAGATCAGAGGCACGCAGCGGTGTGCAGTCAGTCAGCAAGTCATTACCGAGTGGACCCACTTCCTAAATCCACCGACGTCCTTCGAGTACTTGATAAGAGAAGTGAAGAAGACAGGTAGAAACCACACGACAGGCTTTCCGCTCTGGATCAAGGTAGCTGAGCTGGAATAAGGATTTTAGTTAAATGGGATTTTCCACCTTCTGGAGCGAAGAGGGGGTGGAGTTTGGCTCTCAATCCGTCTTATAGCTATCGCCTTCGATTTACTGTTTTAGCTGGTCGAACATTAATCATAGCTGTGCTGTGGTTTTGGCCTCTGTGACTGGATCGTTTTTGTCTCGTAACACCAACGCGAGAGAGTCACGTTACGGTCCCCGCACCGGAGCACCCTGCAGCGCCTGCGTGTAAAACCCCGCCCATTCACAGTGGCTCTGTCCAGTCCTGAAGTGACAGCACGTGCCAACGCGATCCAAGTTCCGATTAACTCCCCACTGGAAATATAGTGCACTTTGATAGTCCAAAACTGCACAGTGTGCACTGGCACACCTTCACGAATAGTGTAATTAAATACATTAATTACTTGGTTCGTATCCTCAAAAATAACCTTCTTAATTTTAAAAAGTAAACGTTTAGAGCCACTATTCAAGTAAGGCTCTGTATAACAGTAGTGTGATTAGCTAGAGGAGCCGGACTGACATTACCATAGAAAGGCTGACAAATCCTACATTTTAGACAGGCTGGTTTCTTTTTAGGACAGTACGTCTCCTTAAAGTGATCGCAGACCAGACGCTGATTAATTGGATTAGAATCCTTGCCGTGGGCGCTTAAACTCCGGGAAGATCTCATTTACATGGTGCTTTTAATATAAGACTCTGCTGGGACTTTCTCCAATACACTCATTCTCTAAACCCGTAGTCTTCTGCATATTTTACACCGTTAATCTGCCTAAAGGCACTGCCTAAAACGTAGCTAAAACAAATATGTACACCTTGGAATATTCGATACCTACTCTAGCTATGTGTGTGTAATTAAAAAAATAGTGCTTTATGAAATTAGCCTACACATTCATGCATGGATGATCAATTTCCTTAGACACGCATTGGTATGCCTACTGGAGAGGGAAATACATCCAACACCAAAGACCTCGGTATAATGTTTACTTTTCATACACTGTAAAATCTGTAATAATGACAACTGGCATATTTGTATTAAGAAATTCACTGAGAAGCCTTGACTAGGAAAAATAGATGCTAATGACTACACGTATTATATTCCACTTTTGGTTGATAAATTAGCTAACTTAAAATAAAAAATAAAGTTATTCCACTTCACCATTACAATGATATGAATTTGAAAATTTAAATTAATATGACAATAAGACATTTGAAATAAAGTGCATTTGACTGTTCCATACAAGAAAGCATAATGCACATATTTTGGTTCATATATTAAAGTGTAAACATCTAAATCTCTGATAGTCGACTGGATAATCTGCTGCTCAGAGGCAACAAAAACAAATAATATTTTGTGCTATTCTGCTATTCAATTAAACAAAATTTAAAATTGCTTTGATATTTTGCACAGGCTCATAATGTAGCCATTAGCCCTACAATTCCTACCATTTGCCACTATTGCATGTTTTGGAAAAAATATCTTAGATCTTGGCACGTTTGCCAGCATCTAATGCCCGTAGTTACAGTTTAGGAATTGGGGCTCAGTACCTGTTTGTGTGTGTGTGTGTGTGTGTGTGTGTGTGTGTGCAACCTGCTGCACCTCTAGGTATCGCAATAGAATGTTTACATCTTCATAATTAAATAATCTGTATACGATGGTGTATGTTTGACTGAGTGATCTCTGTTTAAACAACAAAAAGATGTAAAACCTTTAATTCTTGGCTCGATTTTGCAGATTCTCTTTGATACACATGAATCCATCACATAGCACTAGGTTATCCTTATTCCTCTTTCACATTCCTTATCATTATTTAACCAGGATGGCAAAAATCAATATTTTTCTGTCAAGAAAGGGGGGGCTGAACTGATGATAAATCCCACCTGGGAGCTCCTGATGATCAACATAATGGCTTGGTATTTGTCTGCCTGAACACAAAAAGAGGGAGAAAGTGATGGATAAGAAGGGAAGAAAGATGAATGAGGAAAGAGGATAAGCAAATGAAAGCTGTGATTGTATATAAAGGGTAATGCTGTTTTATAGTGCAATTAGAAAAAATCTGGAGATGATGCATCAGAGGCAGATTAAAACAAACTAATTAGACCTTTAGCTTCTACTTATCTTTAAAACAACAGGGCATTAATAAGATACAATATAGCCTCAAATGGACTCTTTAATGTCTACAGTGGACATTAAATGAGACAACAGCTACAGTTCTATGGAACTCTAATTTGCCCTCCGACCCTCTTCTGAGTGAATGTTCATATTTGAGACATATTTTTAAATCTTGAGGCTTTGGCAGACCTATGGTCATGGACCTTACCCTACTTGCAGTGATGTGCATCCGAGCAGCGCTACAAAACATGGGAAACAATTACACCACCATGGAATTTCAGTCATGGGCAATTTCTTGCATTGATTTGTAGTAATAGGCTGACCTGGGGGTGCCTCTCAATGTCTGCTATCAGACGAATACAGTTCCTATAACAAGTTACACATTATAGATGAGCAAATGTTAGGACTGGCAATGGTAATGGCATTATCATGTGTTCTATCAGTGATTCATTATTGATTATGGTCTAATGTGTTTACATAGTACATGGTACACCTTGTTACTGTGCACAATTTGCCTATTAGGATGCCTAGATTTTTTATTCTCTAAAATAAAGTAATAGTTAAATAAAATTTTTATTGCTAATACAGGGAAGCCTGACAGGGTTGCCTCTACATTATGCACTGGACCCTGTCTTAAAGCATTCGCAGTAATAGGATTTGCATGGCAGACCATCTGTAGGACAGGATCATTCATTTGTAACACTGGAACACACATGGAATACATTAATACAACGTACTGTTTTATTATGAACGTTATCAAATGAGGTAGCATACATCTCAATACAATAGCAAAGCAATATGATTCCAACCTTTTTTTCTGGGATGTAAAACATGGAGTACACACAGGGAGTAAACAAAAAAAAATGAGATACTGTGATAGGGCAGAAGTGGGAGTGGGGGAAGCCAAACAGAGAGCAGCAGAACCAGATGGATGTGTCATTGTGGATGAATGCAAAGAAACTCAACCCAGAGGCCAGTATTTTCGTCAGTTTACACATGATATCATTCCAATTAAAGCGCTGAATGCCGCACTCAGTCTTTCTGTTCTTCACTGCCATACGCTGTTCATATAATTTATTAAAATATTTGGAAGTGACATCTCATTGATGTCACAGTAATTTATAAGGCAAGCATGCATGATTTTCATGTAAAAGATAACCCCAGAGATTTAGAATTGCACATTACTCATATAAGAGATAACCCATCCAAGTTATGAGAAAATAAGGATACACCGCAGCACAACGTTTCCTTGTAACAGGACAGATCAGTAAAAAGTGCCAATAGTGTGAGACCAATAGTGAAAATGGCTTTGAATTTCTTTAATTTGAACTTTAATTTGAATTTTGTAATCATGTAATCAGAAAAAAACAGTTCTGCAAACAAAACAATCTGATGAAAATAGTTTGATAGATTTCCGAATTGGTTCGTTTTTTGTATGCCCCTATGTTGCTGTAATGACAGCATACACTTGAGCTGGCTCGATAAGTCTATGTTAAATCTGACAATTTAAGATATTCCAGCATGACTTCAGAATATACCAATTTTACAATGTTGCTGAATGCTTGACATTCTCAGGTTTTCAGGTGCTTTAGATTAGCTGGAAAATCCATTGCACTCAGAACTCCGTGATCTTCTTTGGTTTTCGAGTAGTAGCAAAGAAAGCTTTGAGGTGTGTTTTAGGTTATTATCCTGCTGCAGTATGAATCATTCTCCACAATGACATAAACAAGCATCTTCACTAGTGCTCTTTAGACTCCCACTCGCTACTTTCAGAGTTTAAACGTAAGGACTGTTTATGATTGCAACTATGTGCTATTAATATAATGATATTCTATTTCTAGTCCAACACATCCAGAGAACTTATAAAGTGGTTGCTATGGTTACTCATGTTGCTGTGTATAGATTGCTTATATGGTCACACACAGTAGGCTATAAATATTTACTACACTTCAAATTGTAACCATAGTTTAATAGATAAAGTTATATTAGTAATCATTTAGTCAACATAATGTTGAATGGGGTATAAAATTTCAAAAAAATACAATTTCAGTCATTCCTTTTTATTACAGTTTATTCAAATGCAGGCCTGCATGGAACTGGGACCAAACTGGTCGCATGAAGGCAAGCCAAGCCTAGACAAGACACCACAAGACATTATAGTGCACACACACACACACGCACGCACGCACGCACGCACACACACACACACACACGCGCACACTTTAGAGACCTTTTAAGCTATCAAAAAGATTTCAAAAAGATATTATTAAAGAATAACATTAAACCTACTGCCGATGCAATTATCAGTGTAGCCTGTGACTAGCACAGTGGTTACGTGGCCAGAAGCTTAATTCCCAACACCAAAATACCCCTTTCTGTGCTAGGAATATCCTCTCCTGTGCTACCAGTTTGGTACCAGTTCCCTGCAGGCCTGAATACTGCTGAATACTAAGTACTGCTGCTGTCGTGCCCTAGAGGAAAGTACTTTACCATTAATTACTGCCCTTTTACCCTGACTATTTTCAAACTATTTAGTCTGTTCTGTTTTGACAGGGTCTATTATGCTAATTTGAATGTATGTAAATTCACGAACAAACAAACGTAACAGTCCTCCAATAGTTAAAATCCATGTAATCTATTTCTTCTAATCTCTGTTTAAAAAAAAAGTTTTATATCATTTAAAATAGATTTGTCCCTTTCCTATGTTCTACCTTGTTTTATTACTTTTAAATACACCATCTCCAAACAGGATTTAAGTTAGATGTGTTTATAGGACACAGGCTATTATCTACCATGAGGAAATTTCTGCTAAGAATACAAAGCACTTCTATAAGTAGCTCTGGAAAGGAACTACAGCTGGCAAGACTATAAATGTAAATGTATTTACGCATGTTACGGGAACACTGACATTGAACTATTATTAAGCTTTTTAGGACTTTTGTAGCTTTTATTATGCTTTTCCAGGACTGCCAGTCAACCAGAAACAAGTTATCAGTGCAATGGAATAAGTACAAATAAATATCATCGCTGCAACAACACAAGCTATGAACAGCCATACACCTATTGAACAAGGATAGTTACATACTTACACACACACCCACACCCACACACTCTCACACACTCTCTCACACACACACACACATTACAGAATACACACATTATAGTACACTGTGCATTATAGAATATGGTGAATTACACAAAAGCATTTCCAAACAGTGTTTCAGAGGAGCTCCCCCCTCAGAACTGCGTGCATTAGGCATGGCATTGCTCTGGGAGAAACACTTCTCACACTGGTTGCTAGGAAACTGCTGTTGCTGCAACATGTCTATGCAGCACAGAAGCTCTCTATATAATTAGGTCATTAAATATAATAAATGTCATATTTTTCAAATATTTGTTCTAACACACTACAAGCAAATCAGAGAATTCTTTCTAGAATAAGGTTAATATAACTTGAACACCAAGAATTGCAGTGAAAATTACCAGCTTATTAGATTACATGATATGTGATCTTGTGATTTAGATAAATGCTGACATAAGTAACAATGCTCATATGGTTACAAATATGATTTCATTATATACAAAATATAATCGGTACTTTCTTGACAGAGAATCAAAATTTTCAAATTTGCATATACATAATTTATAGATCCACAGCGCTTATCGCTGGAACCTGGTTGCAATTTATTTTACAGCGCTATAATGACTTAGATTATTCTACACTAATGTTTAGAGACAATTACGTTATTGGTGTCAGCACAACCCAAGTCTCCATACAGCCTCTCTAGCACATATACTGCTCACAAAAATAGGGGATATTGCATTATGGGTTATTTCATTTTAAAGTATCTGATACTTTTTGTGAGCAGTATATGTAGTAACTAGGCTTATACACTGGTATATTGCATGGAATGCAGTGTCACTTAAATGTCCACTAATAATGTAATATTGTAAATGTGACTAGGTATAGCTGTAGTAATGATCTGTATTTGCAGTTCTGTATGCTTAGGTAAGATTCTTTGCCTGTGGTCTAACAACTTGGTTCTTCATGTTGGAGTTAAAAGATCAGGCGACTGTCTGGGCTGAAGAACACAATATAATAAGGAATACTTAAACAGAGTGTTTTGCCCACAGAACCCCCATAATACTGTGGATATTCACAAACCCAACCCAGCCTTCACATCTCTGACACACACACTGTAATATGCAGGCAAACTCATTTGGCCACACAGCTGCCAACGGAAATCACAGGGTGGGAGCTTGGTGTATCCATGCCCACAGGGATGCCAAGCTGTCAACACATGGCCTGACTCTGGCCACCGGTTCTGATTTTCTTGCTTCCTTTCTGTCTGTCTGACTAAATTACTCACTCTGGTCTCCTCCCCCTCCCTCTTCTTCTCATATCATATACTCTCCTGGAACCCTGATGCATAAAGCCAGGGGCTATTTTAGAAATGCATTCAGAGATTGGTTTAATTTATAAATGTCAGACATATTTACTTTGTTTCCTTATATATTTATATATATTTTACTTTAAAATTAACAAAACGTCATTCCTGTGCCAATTGTTCTACACAAGACATTATGTGGTAATGGCGAGTAAGGGAAATATTGGTTTGAAGGTGTAAATAGGAACCTGGCGCTACAGTGTGTGACAGGAGTGACAGACATGAGCGGTCAGTGCCATATGGTGTTCATTATGTAGTAGCTAGAACAACAACACTGTCCTTTATTAAGGAATGGATTTGACTGGAATGGTGTTTATGAAAGTGTGTGTGGGGTGAGGTTGTATTTAAAGGCAGAAAGAATGCAGAAAATAAGGTCAGTCATTCCTATAAAGACTAAAAAAAGACACTGAATGTACTAAATAAATTGGTGAATATAATTTCTGCATGAAAAAAAACCTAACGTCAACGTGACCAAAAGAATGTAGAGCTTACACACATCTTTGTACATGTTGAACTTTTCAGGGAGGCATGGTGGTGTAATGGTTAGCACTGTCGCCTTGCAGTTGCCTGATCCCCAGTTCAATCCCGACACTACACATGGGAGTTTAGTTATGTTTTCATTTTGCCTATGCAATTTAAGATGGATATTTTAACGCTTGTAACAGCCTGAACTATAATTCCCAGACTCCTCTTTTTTTCTCTCTCCTTCTGTCATGCAACATCATTGTCATGCTTTGACTTGCCCATCTTTTGAAACTCCTGCACCCGTTCCTCAGTCAATCAGTTTAAGGTCTCACATTTTCTAATCTCTAATCTCAGCCTTGTTGCATTGGTACCGCTGCCTTCATTTCCATTCACTTTAGTGAAACTAGTGGATAATCTGTAAATTTGCCTAGTTCTATGCCCTTATGTTTAACTTATGCATTAAATGAGCAGATATATTTACTATATAAGTAGTGCTGTCACAATTATTACATACGTGCCTTATTATTTAAGATAATCACAATAAATTGAAATCAGATAGAAATCGTAAATATGTAGCACTACAGGCAGAAAGTAAATTGGGTCGGTTCAAGTTTGAACAAAGCAGGAAATACATTAATTGAGACATAATTGGGTTAACTAAAACAAAAATATTTGAACTTCAAACTTTGTTAGCTGTGTATATAATTCTAATTATTTTTGCCACGTCAGTAGGATGAGTGCTTTTGCTGATATTTCACTATGGGATATTTCATATGGAAATATCTCCCAATTTTTGGGAGCAGTATATTATATTAATCATATTATTATATTAAGTAATATTATATTACAGCACTAAAAGAAAGGTCTTTATTAAACTAATAAAGGCATATGTTAGTATAAACAAAATGA
>JAYJMA010000005.1:5149-15489 GCA_036873895.1 Parotocinclus cabessadecuia
TCGTATTTCCTATGAGGCCTGTGTTTCAAAGCCTCAAAAATCAGTTTGAGTTGCGAGTGAGATGCATGCAGTGGTGAGGAGGAAGTGCGTGCGTGACACGGCTCACTGCTCGCCAAACACTAGAATGGCCGCTGCAAGTACAATAAAGGGCTTCCAAAAAGTAGAGGCGCGTTTACCTATGCTGCTCACAAAAATTCGGGGGTCCCAAAATGAAATATTATGTGAGCAGTGTAGATCGATGTGCTAGTGAACACTAACTAAAATGCATCTTGTATTCCTGTAGTACAGCTCTTTGAAGCTCTGTGATGGTATTTCAGAGTATATAGCGATAACACCTGTGTGTAACGGCTTTAAACGTGGCCGTTCACACACAGAGCATATCGTAAATGTCTGAATGTGTTTTTATTACCTTTCAAGTGGGAGCATCCGGAAAGCCCATCACCGTCACCATGGGTCAGACGTTAGCAGGGACCAAGGAACTTTCTGGACTGTTGGCTGCACAAAGGTTTGTATGCTTTTGACCGTGACCCGTTAATGACTACACTAGAACGTGGTCACACAGCGTAAACCACATGTCATAACAGAACAGACAGACTGATAGGATGCAGCTGTTTGGTTTCACAGTCGTTCCATTTCATGCTTTGATCTTCCTTATTTGTCATTTGTGTGTGTATAATGTACGTACGTCAGTGACGAAACGCGGGTCCTAAGGTCTGGGTTTGTACCGAAGCCGGGTCATGTTTGTGAGCTTTGTGGTTAATGTTGTTTTTATTTGCCAATTCAGAGAATTTAGCGTTCTAATATAACCTTTAGAGAGTTATAGCAAAGCAATGGCCCCAAAAATAGAAAAAAATCCATCGTACACACACACACACACACACACACACACACACTTGCATGTTTTTGAGGGCATAAAACGTAAAAGCTTCTTTGTATCGAATTCTTTCTTTATCTGTTATACAGAATGTGCGTAGTGTTTTGCTCTTATTTGGTTTCTGGGTTTTGTTGTTATTCTTTGTTTATTTGTTAAAGTTATTTATTAAGTCAAACAAGTGGCACATTCATTTTTTCCAATCTAGATTTCTGACCCTGTAATAATATTGCACATTATAACTGAAAAAAAATCTATTTTCTGTAAGTGTGTTGTGTGTGCGTGTGCGCGTGTGTGTGTATAGTCCGCTGTGTATATATGGTCTGCTGGGAGCAGTGCTGGTTGTAGAGTCTAACAGCAGCAGGAAGGAAGGAGCACATGCCGATTGGTTGGTTTGCACTAATGGTGTTGTATAAAATACAAAATGTTGTGTTTTGGCAGGTCTGGCACACTTGCAGATGTATCAGGTGGAGCTTCCTTCCATAACCTGCAGGCCGGCATTATGCCTGGGTCCTCCACCACAGGCCAGGTCCAGACCCCTGCACAAGGTAGCTACATGAACTCTACAAATTATAGGAATATTATAGGATGTTATATGAAGGTTTGTGATGCACCGGAGTAAAGCTCTCAACGAAAACCCGAAATTTTGAAGGCACCGAGATGAACTTTAAATTGTTTATTTAGTTTTGTTGCTCGCGTGTATTGATTCTTCTCACCTGTCCTGCTGATGGTTGAGTCCCAGCTTTGTTCTCTAAGCGTCGTTTAGTCACCATGTGTGTTTCTCTTCGTGAATCTTTTCTAGGCAAAAAACAAATTCCGGTGCATGTCTAGTTGAGGTAAATAAGAATTGTGGCTTTTCTTTTTGTGTGTTTGTGTGCGTGTGTGTGTTTGTGTGCGTGTGTGTGCGTGTGTGTGTTTGTGTGCGTGTGTGTGTTTGTGTGCGTGTGTGTGTTTGTGTGCGTGTGTATTTGTGTGTGCGTGTGTATTTGTGTGTGCGTGTGTTTGTGTGCGTATTTGTGTGTGTGTGTGTTTGCGTGTTTGCGTGTGTGTGTGTGTGTGTGTGTGCGTGTGTGTGTGTGCATTTAGCTTCCTCTGCCAGTAGCTTGTTGCAAGGCCTAAGCTTCAATCTGCAGGAGATCACCAAATCCCCAGGTCTGCCCTCCAGCACACAGGTATGAGCCAAACAGTATTTAAAGAGGACTTTTAGTAGGTGCTATGTGTGCCAATAATTCTAGAATTAAATGTAGAGGGGGTTACGAACCGAATGCGATGCAAAACGGTGCCAAATATAAAAACTACAAACCAGGCAACTTTTTTTTTTCTTTAAACAAAAAAGTGTATTGTCACCTGGTTCAGATGTTTTTTGCAGCGAACAAAATCGTCTTCTTAATGTGATGATGACATCCTCTGATGCACCGATATTATGGTCATCCGATTTTGAAAAGTAGGCGCACGAATGTTTCTCTTTGAAGTGGCTTTTGAGTCACAAAAGCGATGTGTATAAACTGTGACCAACACCAATGGTGCCTCTGGGGTGACTTAACGGTGGTTACCCTTAGGCTCGGTCTCCAGTGAGCAAACACAAAGTATTGCTGTTTCCTGTGTGAATGGGACATTCAAGCGAGAGGAGTGACTGGCCACTCAGACGTTCGCTGCAGCTGGGGACAGAACATGTTCTTCATCCAGCACTTGTTGCACCAAATAAGATTCTGCTACCACCATTGCACATCATGCTGGGTCTTGTGAGGAACTTTGTGACGGCATTGGACAAACGTGCAGAAGAACTCCAGTATTCTCCTTTTTAAACTTCTGAGTGAAGCAAAGGTAAAGGAACGAGTCTTCCTTTATCCTCACATTCGTGTGTTTCTGCAAGATGAGGAGTTTCACTGTTTGCAGCATGACAAGGAAAATGCATTCCAGGTAGTGGTAACAAATTTCCCTGGAAACACCAGAGGAGACAGAGTTGTTGGTAAAAATGATAAAGAATTTGGCTTTTTTGGCAAGTTGTCCTTAAAGTTAATTTCTTGCACTCTCATCTTTACTACTTTGCACCGAACTGCAGAGCATTCGGTTACGAGCATGGTGAGCGATTTCACCAGGAAATTGCTACTATGGAAAAAAGATATCAGGGTAAATAAAACCTTTCAATGCTTGCAGACTCGTGCTGGCCACTTAGCCGAGACAATCCGACGCTTCAGTACAAGAGACCCTTAAAAAGGAGCAGAGAAGTCAGTTACTGTGGACTTGTGTCCATTAATTATTGCGCTTACACGATATTTACTTCATTAAAGTACATTTAAATACATTCGAGTTTTCTCTGAATCATTTGGTGAACAATACATGTGCATTTTTTTTTATTTCCAGAAGTAATAACTATATGCTATAACGAATGATTAATTGATGTTAAAGTAAAAACAATCTCTCCGCTTGCATAGACACTAGAGCACCATCGAAATCAGTAAGGAATGAAACATTTCATTTCTGATCCACAAAATGTTAGACATTTTGAAACCGGGGTTGTTAATAATCGTATTATTATTATTGTATTTACTTTATTTATTTTTTATATATTTGTACCAAACCTGTTAAAAAAATGTTTTTCTCTCAGCTCCACTGGTTTGGAGTGTCTGGTGTGCGCTGTTTATTAATTCTCCAGGCATCACGCGGATTCCTGTTTCTCTTGCAGGCTGCAGTAAGTAAGGCTCAGACTCACGGGCAGGTGCTGACCTCTCTGAGTCCAGCAGGTGGCACTGTAGTCCGCGCTGTTCCTGTCGTCTCTGCCGGTTCTGCGGCGGCCAAAAGCACCGCCATCCATCAGCTGCTCACCAACGGAGGCCTGGCCAAGCTGGCCAACAGCCTGCCGGGACTGGCTCACGTGGCCAACCAGAGCGCGGGTACGTCTTTAACGACATCGCGCTCCATCAAACAGAGGCGTCCGCGTTGAGACTACGGGATATAGCAGGTCTTAGCTTAGCAGCCAGGCGGTGAGGATGAGACGGTACAGCGTGTTGTACAAATCCGTGCTTGTATATATGTACGATATAGTAAGATGGCAGACTAAGCTTTTAAACTTAATACACTGTACAAAGGCTTTGCTTAACGTTGTAACCTTAGGAATGATTGATTGTGGTCCAGAGCTTTGTTCCATCTCATTAAGTTGCTGTTCTCATTTGGATTTTGTTCATTTCATTTCGACCTGCATTCTAGTTGACGTTCACCAAATGCTTTCATTAAATTTCCTGTCAACAAGCTTCAGTGTGCATTTGTCATTTTGTTTTTCTCTCTTTTTTCTGTTTTTCGCTTTGCATATTTGCTCAGAGCTGCACAACTTGTAGCACATCCAGCTCTCCTTAGAAACGGTGAATGCTTAACAAAAATGCTTTGTCCTGATCAGTTTTGATCATTTACTGGTTTAAATGTCATATCCCTCTGCTTGTTTTGGCTTCTGTTTTTGTGATTTGCCCCGTCTGCCCATTGTCTTCGCAGCATTTCCGTATGCAATGCCTATAGAAAATCATCATGCTCCTTTCTGTACACTCAGAAATTAAAACCCTTTATATAACCCTTTATAAAATTTTTATAAATAATTTTTTTTTGGTTTATGTACAGGTCTATTCTAAACGACATGCAAATAAGCAGGAAACGGTCTGCTTTTATTTGAACAAACCTGGAACTTGGAAAAAAGTGATCTGAGTTTATAATTTTGTAGTTTTTCAGGGGTGCTCAAGCATCCCTAAATTCCGTCACAGTACCCCTAAAATAGTTTTTTTATTTTTATGAGCACAAGTGTTTCTCTGATGAGCTGAAAAAATGTTAAAATCGTAGAAAAAGTTTGGATTAATATTTGAAACAGCACAAATGCAACAAGTGATGGCTCTGCGCTTCTCTCTCTTTTTTAAAGAAATATTTCATTTTATTTGTTATTATTCCAGTCAGTGTTTCTACCCAAATACTCTGATTTTATTCACAAATGTTGGAATTATGTTCAACTAATTGGATAAACCAACTTCCCAGAGGGTTTTCCTCAAGAATGTGGGTACACTTGAAAACCTGGATATTTTTTTTTCCCCCTTCATTCCTGACCAACTGCCCATTCCCAACTACAGAAGAACATTACCACAACATAATACTACCTTCGTCATGCTTCATAGTAGGTGTGGTGTATTTTGAGTGGTGTCCTGTGTTTGGTTTTTGCCAAACGTGCTCCCTGGTCGCACAGACCGACCGATCTTGGCCTTAAAAACTTCCTAGCGTTCCCACTGACCCCTTGCTAGGCAATTAAATATTAATAATGGAAACATCTTCTGAGGGCACTTTTTATTACTGGTATAACCAATCAGAACACAGAGATGTTACAACCGCACTTGTATCGTTATTTAGCTATTTCAACTGCTTTCTGTTAACATTCCTAACTGACACGTTGGAAGGGATTTATGTTTATTGACACGCTCAAAGTTTTTAATAACCACACCCCCTCTGTGTTCTGATTGGTCGCCTCAAAGAACCAGAGCGTAACCCTGCCCTCAGGTGATAGGATCGTTTGAAGAAATGAAACTCTAAAGAGCCCTTGGCAGTTTCCCTGATTAATATCCTCTTGGCTCGGCCATTAGGTTTGAATGGGAAACCCAACATTGATGGTGTCCTACACGTTCCACCTGCTAATAATGCTCTGAACAGTATTTTGAGTTTGGCTTTATTCAGAAGCAATTCAAAGGTCCAGTCTGGGTGGGCAATAATTTATTTAATTAGTAGATTCATTAAGATTAAATTCTCATTATTATAGATGTGATTTACTTTAATTTCCAGGGTGTGATCTACTGTAGGCACTGTAAGTAATCTGAAAGCATTTACCTTCTTCGACCTTCTTCAACCTTCACATGTACGTTCTTCAGATGCACTCACTCACTGATTCATGGATTCGGTTGCGTCTGGTTTCTTCTCACCAAGCTCTGCTGATTGAGACTTCTTTCTCTTTGCTGTGTGATCAGCAGGTCTGAAAGCTCCCACAACCATCACGGTGACTTTAAGAGGTCAGCCGGGTCGTGTTCCGACCCTGGGCCACGTGGGAGCCGTGCTGCCACCCCACAACCCACCTGAGCAACAGGTGAGGGCCTTGGATTACCTTTTACTATCCTTATACATCCCTATAGGTGTCACGTGAGCCGGTTTCCACTGAGGATTCATTTGGTCATTCAGAGGCTATGTAACCAAAAGTTTGTGGACATCCAAACGTTTGGGTATTAATGCATACCGAGTTTAGAACTTTTACTAGGGAGACTTTCCTTCAGATTCGATTTTTGGAGAATGGCTTTCACAGTCTGGATTCCAATTCGTCTCAACTGGGCGTAATGGGTTCTGAGCACGTTCTCCTTCCAAGCAGGCAAACCATTTCTTTGTGGACTTGATGGGATGACGGAACAAAAAGGGAACTGATATGTTATAGGTGGAAAACAATGAAATTGTCATACTGAGAGTCAGTAATGCTCCGTACTACCCATTCCGCTGCCAGTTTGTCTGTGAGCCTCCTACTTTATAACGAACCAGTGGATAACCGAGCTCATCTGCAGAAGATCTGGAATGCGTCTTAAACAGGCCGTTGACCAAAATGGATGCTGGCCAGACATAACCATAGTCACATAGTCTTTTTAGGCTACATGAATGTAAATGTGAAGGTGCGTTTTCACAAGCGTTCAACAATACATGCACGTGTAACAAGCTTTATATGGTGTCAGTAAGGGTGTGCTCCTGTCCTATTGTAAGTAGTACTCCTTCGCTTGTCCCCACACTACCTATATGGCCCCGTGTGCATTAAGCAGAAGATTCTGGATGGGTGGGTGGATGGATATTTCGTTTTTGAAACATCCCCAAATTTTCGCGAGCAGGCTTTGAAGACGCCACCTTTTGAACCTTAAGTTTGATTTTAAACGATCGGGGTAGATGATGGTCACGCACCTGTCGTCGAGGAAGAGGGTAGAGGTCTCGTTCATCGTTCCCAACCAAGGCGTTTCGATTGATCCCTATCGACGGCGAAGTGCGCTCGTAGGAACTTTTCCACTCCGTTCTTTATCACCAGGACAGCCTTTCACTTTCACCTACCAAATCCATTCGTTTCAATAGAGCCGTCACCATAGTAACCGCCTGTGACCACACAGGAATAAAGGACTAATTGTTTACTTAAATGTGCTGACAGGTTCGATTACATGCACAGCCGTCATGTCCATCCAGACCGGGTGGGCACGTGCCATCTGGTATTTTTGGACCTGTGTGATATTTAATGCTGATTTACCACTTTACGCTGCTTACTAAAATTAGGGGGCACTTCAAAATGGAATGTGCCCCCAGTTTTTTGAGCAGTGTACAATAATAAAATACCAGCAGTATCTACGCCTGCAGTGTGGACACATCATTTAGGATGAACTGTAGTAAAAGGAGCAGAGCAAACCTGGTGAAGTGGGTTTTCCTGGTAGAGCGTCACTAAGCTGGATCTGGCGCCCCCAGTTACACGCTTGTCACTCCCAATTTGGTCTGATTTAGAGGTTGGCTCAGACTTTGAATAAATAATGATTGAATAACCGATTTAGTGAAATGCACAAAATTGATAACTGTGATGGATTTAACAGTTCTGGGGAAAAGATGGGCCAAACGTTTTACACAAACATTAAGCTTTTTATGGTCCTAACGACAAGTCATTTGTAGGAACGAACAAAATACACTCCGGAGACCTTTCTGAGTGGAGACCTTTTCTTGCTCTTCACTGCTTGGTCCTGAAGTGAAGTGTGAAGTGTCAAAGGTCAAACAGGGAAATTCACCTAAACTCTTTTACAAAGATAAAATCAGGAAAACATTGAAATGGTCGATATAAAACCCAAACTAACACAGTTCCCTAATTCTTTCTGTGCAACACCCCACCCCCCCCTCCTTTCCATTTAATAGTTAAGACCGTTTAAAACCCCCTTCCCTTCCCTTCTAAACTCCACTGGAATACATTCTTAACGCTGTAATTCACAAAATGCCATGTATTGTGCATACTCATACATATTTACTCTGTAAAAGCATTGCCCCCCTCGTGGCTGGGTGGCCAGAAAGCTTCCAAAATATCTGTTGTCTTGTTTCTTATTTTCCTAAAGGATTAGGAAGAGTGAAGGCTATTATAGCAGCAAAATAAGGGATCCAAAGTTTATATAGTAATAGGTTGTCCATAAACATTTGCCCATTGTCACTATATAACCAACCACTAGCATCAAACCAAAGCTTCCAATTAATGCTGGATTTCCCTCACTTCAACACTTTTTTTGGCGCTAATCTATAATGATTTGTGTTGCAGAAGCGTCATACGTTCGTGACTCACTCTTAAAGCAGCCACCTGTTGGCAAAGGAGGCAGTTCATGTTGCTGCGTTGGGAATTGTCCATTGATTACCCTGTTTTGAATCTTTCTTCCAGTGAAAAGAAGCACAAAGGGAACAGTGTGTGCTGGGAGGAGCATCCATGGCTAGATGTATTCCTAACCAGACTTTTGAGGCACGCTGACATTTCCGGAGACGTGCCGCCACCTCCACCGATATCCTGCGCGTACCGAGCTAACGACGGACCACATGTCAGTCCTGCTTTACCTGCTTCAGCACATGTGAGGCTGAACTGAAGGAAGCGCTCCATTTCTGTTATTACCCCTGATCATTTTGGCCCGAATGTGAGAAGAACGGTCAATGACGAGAAGCTGCTCAGTTATAATTGCACTGTACGTCTTTGTATTTGTATGATAACAGTAAAGACGAGTTAAATTCAATAAATCCTCACCGCCTTATACTGTACGTATGAAGCACTGAGGTATAAGAGGTACTGGAAGGATTGCTTAATTTCCACCAACATACAGCGTTCCCTTGTTTATTGGGGGGGGGGGCGCTGGCTGGGTTACGTTCCAGGACCACCCGCCATAAAGAAAATCCGCGAAATAGGGACGCTATTGTATTTATTGAAGTATTTCTACACTATTTTAGCGGTAGAACTTGCAGAACGTTTGGGTTCCATCGTAGGGCTTGAATGAATTCGGTCTATAATGAAACTTTCACAAACAGCGAACACAAAACCGCAGATAAAAACTCGTCACGTCGGTAAGTAGAGACTCAGGCGGCCGACGCTCTGGTCTTACTTCTCGTTTTCGGTGAGTATTCATCCGCTGAGTAAATACTCTATTGACTGTAAATGGTACTGATTTATGATTTATAACATTCCTTTATTGTTTTTGTATTGTTTTTTTATTTATTTATTTTTGTAAATTTTGTGATTTTAATGTAAAAGTTCGTCATGTGTATACATTAACTATAGCACACGTGCTACACGTGCAGGTCGAGTTCCGCAAAAGCCTGCAAAACAGCTCAAATCCGCCATGTTTTTTTCTTCCCGTTCATGTTTTTGGAAAACCCGCGATGCAGGTGAACGGCGAAGTGGCGAGGGAACCCTGTGCTGTATTTGGTACATACTGGCTTTATGGTATGGGAATGTAATTTGAAAAGTTGCAAATGACTTCAAATGACTGCACATGATTCTTTAAGCTTCTCCGGTTGTTGCGCTTCCACTCAAGGGCGTGGTCTCTACATACTTCCCATCTTATCTCATCTCGTCTTAGGCAGCCTTTAAAAAAATAAAGGTAACAAGAGCAAACAAAACAGAAGTCAGTGCATGTAGGCTTAGGCTTAGGGTTAGGGTTAGGGTTAGGGTTAGGGTTAGGGCATGTAGGCATGAAGTTCAAACCGAGCATCAGACTAGAGAACAAAGGTGATTTGAGTAACTTTGAATGTGGTTTTTGGTGCAAGTCAAGCTGGTTTGAGTATTTGAGAATCTAATCTCCTGGTCTGACGAGCCTTGATTTTTGATATTCTTTGATATTCAGATGGCTCAGGCTGCTGGTGGTGTGATGGTTTAGGCTCCTGAATACAAACTGAGCATTGTTTAAACACCGCAGCCCACCCAAATATTGTTGCTGACCATGTTTATCCCTGTGTGACCACAGTCTACGTCCAGCAGGATAAAAGCCTCCACAGTCACCAGATCTTAACCCAGGAGAGTGGTGGAACAGCAGATTCACATCAGGAATGTGCAGCTGACAAGTCTGCGGCAGCGTGATGCTATCCTGTCGAGATCACAATGTCTTAAGAAATGTTTCCAGCACCCTGTTGAATCTATGCCGTGAAGAACTAAGGCAGTTCTCAATACGGGGTTCAACCCGGGCAGGAACAACCCTAGACGGGACGCCAATCCATCGTAGGGCACGCACGCGCAGTCATGCACGCAGTCGCACACTAAGGGCCACTTTAGAGACCCCAGTTAACCTAACGTGCATGTCTTTGGACTGAGGAAGGAAACCGTAGTACCCGGAGTAAACCCACACAGACACGGAAAGGACCCAGGCTGCTCCACCCTGGTATTGAACCTGGGCCCTTCTTGCTGTGAGGCAGCGGCGCCACCCACCGA
>JAYJMA010000005.1:69064-89016 GCA_036873895.1 Parotocinclus cabessadecuia
GGTGGGTTAAGGGCCCTGCTCAGGGACCCAACTGTGGCAGAGGTGGGATTTGAACCCTGGACCTTCTGGTCTGCAGTCCAGTGCCTTAACCAGTACGCCTTTAAGCAGGGAACTTTAAAACACAGGATATACTGGGGAAAAGGAATCATTTTTTTAATATTCAAGTTGAAAGTTTAGGTCGTATATTTCTATAAGATTATTGGTTGGTTGTAAATTAGAAAGTTAAAGTCAGCGTTGAGAATAAATTACACCTTTCCCTCCTTAAAATGAAACAAGACGGGACGATTATTTCTGCCAAAGACTAAACCCATGAAATACACTTTTTTCGTTTGCATTTTCTTTCTTCTAAAACGTACTTTTATAAAATTTAAGTTCTTACATGATTTCACTGCACTGATATTTTTAATAAAACCTAAACCCTAACCCTTTTGTACTTCCTGTTCCACTGTTCAAATGTGTTCGATTTGGGTTATTTCACTCCAAATAGTAAATTAACAATAATGTAAATAATACCAACCTGTGTTTTACATTCTGTTCATTTAGTATTTCACCATTAATTCATTCAGTTCGAATGCAGTCTAACCCTAACCCTTTTTTAAAATCATCACAGTTTGGATCATATTTTTTTTACAATACATGATTCAATTGTGGTTTTATAAATATGGTTTAACATGTTTATTTCTGGGTTGTTCTGGTAATAAGTGTGTTAGCGAGTTTTGGCCGTGTGTGTTAGTGTGTACCAACAATCTCAATGTAACCCAATGCTGAGCCAACGATCTGCCTGTCTGTGCACACACACACACACACACACACACACACACACACACACACACACACACACACACACACACACGAGCATGAAAGGAAAAGAACTCAGACAGGGACATCTATAGGCATATGCAATCAAGCCTACATGTATACCACAGACATGTACACAGACAGACAGACAAAGGATCATTATGCTTCTGCACATGTGCGAACAAGGATAACTATAATATAATAGCATTAGGGAACCTTAACAAAAAAGAGAAACACTACAAAAAAAAAAAAACACTAACTCACAGGCTTCATGGGATACAGCAGAGGGGTTAGTGTGCATTAAAGATAAGCAAAGTTGCTTTTCATAAATTCCTTATCTACACCATTTTTTAAAAGCAGAAGACCCTCAGTCATTTCAGATTAGCTTCTTGGACACCACATCCAAAAGGGAGATCGATCAATAAATCAAATCAACACAATCAATAGACCAGATCGCTGCAGTCTAGCCTGGGCTATGCATTTTTACTGGCACAACCCCCATCCCCCAACCCAGGGCCCATATCTCTGTCTACTATGAAAAATACAACCAAAAAAATCACCCAGTTCGTTGGGGAGATTAGTGGCCAGTACAAAATCTTCAGCGACAGAGCAGGGGAGTGAGTGTACACGCCGGAAGTAATGGTACGTCTTGCATAGTGATAAAGCAAACCTCTAATAATTTAGATGTACCTAATGGGGGATTTGCAATTAGTTTTTTTTTTTTATCATAAATTTGAAGCATAGCAACAATTTGGAGTAAAAATATTACAATGTAATACCAAATCCATAATTACCAAGACGTTACATCCAGAAAAGATCTTGGTGGTAATGCCATAGAATTAGACTGTTCCAAGGAACGTACAATTACCTGTTAAACAAAAAGCACTGTGGGTTGCGCTTTGTACCTAATGCGCTAATGGTGCTATGGTGTAGATTTAGCAAGTGCCGTCTCTGAAAATCTCATTTTGACACCCTTTCTAAAACTGCCAGCAAAATCTGGGGAATGATCCCAAATAATTAATCCCCAGTCACTCAGGCAACCTCTCCACAGACAGCACAAAGGATCTTAAAGACGAGGAGCAGCATGTGAGTGTTACAATGATCGGTGGAGGTGTGACCAGCATTGTCAGACATTAGCTGTCAAGCTGCACTTCTTTTAGGAGTTTTAGCACCTCACACACTGCTAACTTTCAACACCCCATCTAAAACACATAACCTTCTGTTCTTTATGGTTTCATTAAGAACACTTTAAAAACATCTGAGGAAAACCCCATCCTTTTCTGAATGCCAGAGACGGCAACAGCAAACTTTAGATAGCTTTCTCATGCTTTATGTTTGAAACTGCTCCTCTTTGTTTTAAATAAATACAAAGATTGTTATCTGTAGGCATATTTGTATCAAATAGAAAACCTATAATTGTTATCTACACTCTTGCTAATTAAGCACCAACATTGCTAAGTAAATTGGCAAACACAACATACAATATGATTTAAAAAAAACAAAAAAGATTTGTCCTCACACTACCACCGTTACTCCTGTTACTCCTGTTCCGTAACTTTTGTTTTACAGTCGAATTTTGATTCGATTGCCTTAATTTGAAATAAGCAGTTTTGTGTGAGCGTGCATTTTTGCATTGTTTGCCATCATGTAGCCATCATAGTGTAGTGCAAATGTTGCCAGACCTTTTAAGCAGTGCCCCCCCCCTTAGTTGATTGGAACATTTTCAAGAATGCAAAAACGCATGTACACACACTCCAACACTCCAAACTCCAACGGATTTTATTTTAAACATTTTAATACATACAAAACTCCAACAAAACAAAATAATGTCACAAATCACATTTACAGTGGAATTATCACTAGTGACTAACATTCTGTACATTTTTACGGCCGCTATAGATCTGTCCTGCCAATCTGGGAACTAGTGATATATTGAATTTCAATATTGCCCTCAAGTCTAGGGTTACAATTAGTCCTTCTATATCATTTTGAATGCATGCACATTTGTTTATTTCTAATTTCCTGTCAAGAATTTAAAACATCAGGTTTTAAATACTTCTCCAGGAATAAATCATAAATACACAAAGCAAGAAGGCAACTTTTGTTTTCCCAACCATGGCCAACCATGCATGACTTAAACATATAAATAAATAATAGTCTCCTCAAAATGTATTACAGAGTAAATATAACCAGAGTAAGAAGAGAAATATAAATTGGGGCCACTGACATGACAGTCTGTAACAAACTGAGCCAAATCAGGAGCTTATCTCTGCAAAGGTGCGACTGCAATACTGACGCTGCCCCACTTTTTCACTGCTATCGATGGAGGGTAGAAAAAATAAAACATTGAGCGATGGATAACACGGATAAACTGCCATTGTTTATTCTCTCTTAAGAAATATCAATCTGTTCTCAGGTGTGCTCCTTTTTTCCTGTTGTTTACACCATTTCTTCTCCCCTCCACAGCTCCCTCGCCAATTGCAGGAGGAGATCAAAGCTTCATTGCCAGAAGAATGTGAATATTTCAGGTGAGGGGAGATAGCCAAGTTTCATGCCACCTGTGTCATGCTGAATTGGGTCCAGCCCCTCACACTCTCAACCTGAGCTCTAGAAAGCCCCCAAGGGCCCTGCTACACCAACCTGGATCACCTGTCAGAGTCTGTTTTGTTTCTGCTCATATGTGTGTGGGTACGAGTGCATGTGTGAGCATTGCAATGTTACTAATTTGAGGTAAAAAAAAAATGTAGAGCTGTGAGTCTGGGAATGCAACCCACATCAAGAAGATTTTCAGGAATATGCAAAGGAACTTCACTAGCAAGGCTTCTGAATTGAGGTGGAATAAATTATAAGGGTCTGTTTATGTACAGTATATACACTCACCAGAAAACTAGATCAGATGCACCTGTTCAAATCCCCTTTATCGCAAATATCCAATCAGCCAATCACATAGCAGCAACTCCATGCATTTAGGTATGTAGCCATGGTCAAGATAAACTGCTGAAGATACATTTCTGAAGAAAACCTGCTAAAGTTTAAACTGAGGAGAATGGGGAATAAAGGTGAAAATGGGGGGAAATGCCTTATTAATGCCAGAGATCAGAGAAGAATGAACAGGTCGAGTTCATAGAGAGGCAACAGTAACTCAACATCCACTTGTTACAATTAAGGAATGTAGAACAGCACCTCTGAACACACGGAACCTTGAAGCAGATGGGCCACATCAGCATTATACCACACCAGGTGCCGCTTCTGTCAGCAACTGAGACCAGGCAAGTAAGGTTACAATTCACACATGCTCACCAATTTTGGGCAACAGAAGATCAGAAAAGCATAGCCAGGTCTGACTAGTTTTCTGATTGAATGTGTCTGCGTTTGTGTGTGTGTGTGTGTGTGTATATATATATATATAGTGTATGAACCCTTTAAAATGTCTATATTACTGCATACAGCATACTGTATATCATGACATATAACAACATTAAATTTTCACACAAGTCGTTAGAAGTAGAAAAGGAAAACCCAGTTAAACAAATGTGGAAAAGTTGTTGGTGCTCCTCAGACTGGAAAAAGTTACAAAGCCATTTTTGAATAGTTGGGACTTACTCACTACGAAGGTCACACCACATACTACTGTATCCAATATGTAATACAGTCGAATCCGGTTAATGGGACCAGCCGCTTATTTGGACCGAATCCTAAAGTACTGAAACAAATCCTATTATATACGTGTAATTTTATTTGGACCAAAATTCCATTTAATCGGACCAAAGAACGTGAGAGCAAATAGCCACTTAGAGCGGATGCAAAGCGGGTTAGCGAGATATGGGAGGATTTTTGGGATCCCCCGGGAGAATTTATGCTTTTATAAAAGGTCAGGAAATCCAAAAAGTTGTGTTGAAAAGAGCAAAACCAGCAGGAGGTGACCACGCCCACCACTTTTGATTTTGTTCAAGTGCAGTCCATCAAGAGAACTAGTCAGATCCCACTGGATAAGTTCTTCAAACGTTTACTGGAATTTAGTAAGAACTTGTTTTGTTTACAGTATTATGCTTCACATACTGAGTATCTATACATTGTGTTGTAGATCGTTTCGAGAACTTTATTTTTCAATGAACAAAGTTCGTAAACAACAGTAGTTCTTGTTTGTACGTTCGCTATAACGTATATATTGCACAATAAAGGTTTAATAAACATTTAATATGATACACAAATTATAGCACATCCTGTCTTGTAACATAGGGCATGTTCGTTTAATCGGACCAGCCAGTTATTAGGACCAAAACGATCACGTCCCGATGTGGTCCGATTACCCGGAATCGGCTGTATTAAAAAATGTATAAAAATATTAAAGAGTAATAGGTCTAGATCTGAGCTTCCTAAAGATACAAGTAGGGAAGTGTTGACTAGTCAACAAGAACATTTCAGTCATATCCAGATTTAGCAACTTCAGTCAAGAACTTTGATGAATTTAATCAGATGCTTTTGGTAGCAATCAACAAGCTTCTGGAAGAGTTCTGGTGACCGTTCAACCATATTTTTTCTGTTTTCTGTTTTTCTGTTATGAACTGGCCTTTTTACTTTGGCAATTTCATTCAAAAAAGATTTGATGATATTTGTGTTTCAAATGTTTGTTGCTTTCAGATGGCCTCAACTGTTGTGTAAGCCTATGAACCTCTTTCTCAGATCTGCACTGAGCTTGTAGGCAACATTAATCTACCAGCTGCAGCCATTCATGACCACTAACAGGTTGTTATGTAGACATGTTAATGCAATGTGTATTTTGAATTATACATTGCTGTTTTCAGAAATCCCCCAATAAAATTAAATTGTGCTTCATATCTGTAGATTTAGTTCGCAATAAATTGGTATGGTATTATTCATTCAGCCACAGAAAAAAAACAGTTACAGAAACTATTGAAAGCCCAAAAGATCTTTGTCACATACATATCCATTGTTGGTCTTAATAACAGTTGAACACATTTAAATGTCAGGAAAGGGCTGTTTGAGTGTATTTTATTTTGCACTTAACATGACATTCATGGTGATTTACTGTGGATCACACACTACTTCAGACAGTGCCAGCTGTTTTAATACTGCTTATGGTTGAAGTCCAAGGGGGAAATGCAAGTTAATTAAACCATGAATCATGAATAATAGGGACACACCTTTTCAGAAAAGACGTTGTATTTCTATGCCAAGAAGGAAATTTGTTTTGTGAATTCCAATGTAATAGATCATTGATGAGGGATAGAAAATACTAGTCAATAACCCGAGCGGAGTGTCTAGTCATTTTGCAGACCATATGCAAGTGGTGGTTTGATAAGCTGATTACTGCTTTGAATATATATGATAAGGAACATTGTATAATTGCACAAATGTTTGCCCCACAGATAAAGACAGTTAGAGATTGAACATTAAAGGCTGGTTTTGTTACTTATGGTTCAGAATGGTGTATTTAAAAACTCTGTGTGTGTGTGTGTGTGTGTGTGTGTGTGTGTGTGTGTGTGTGCCTGTGTTTCTGTGTGTGTCTGTCTGTCTGTCTGTTTCTGTGTCTGTGTGCTTGTGTCTGTTTGTGCGTGTGCCTGTGTGTGCCTGTGTGTGTGCCTGTGTGTGTGCCTGTGTGCGTGTCCGTGTGCGTGTCTGTGTGTGTCTGTGCTGTCTGTGTGTTTATGTGTTGTGTCTGTATGTGTGTCTCTGTGTGTGTCTTAGTGTCTGTGTGTGCCTTCTGTCTGTGTGTCTGTCTGTGTGTGCTCGTGTGTCTACGTGTGTCTATGTGTGTGTCTGTGTGTGTGTCTATGTGTGTGTCTGTCTGTGTGTCTGTGTGTGTATGTGTGTGTATGTGCGTGTGTGTGTGTGTCTATGTGTGTGTCTATGTGTGTGTCTATGTGTGTGTCTGTCTGTGTGTTTGTGTGTGTGTCTATGTGTGTGTATTTTTGGCTTTGTGTTTGAACAATACTAGGTTCCCTGAGGCAATGATGGTGGAATAGACAGATGGATAGAGGTTACGCAAAAAAACAAGGGTGGGTTGTATTGCTCGAGGATGAGAGGATTGGTTTCATCATTTCAGTCTTTATTACCAACCACATACAATCACACAGCCCTATTCTGGTTTCACCCCTCTCCCCATCTCACCCCGTTCACTCTTCATCATACTTCTCATTTGAAAAGACCCCTGTGCCCTTGCCATGGTGGGCTATGTGGTGATGTTTGTGTGTTAATTATGTCTGCCAACACACACTGACACAAACATTTTTACTTAACTCTTCGGTCTCTGCAGTCCAGCTTTTGGTAATGGAGCTGTGGAAGTGGAAGTGTCTGCTCATATGACTCATAGTTTGCTCTAAGTACAGCCCTAAAGCCCTGGCTCGATCCCACATGCTGCTCAGTGTAATTGACAGGGTAACATGTTACTACCGTGATGAAAAACCTGCCTGGAAGTGTGTTATGCACCCCCTTTCACACACAGTGAAGAGTGTGTTTAGGGAGGCACAGACGCAGATTTGCAGAAGATGGGAGCATTGTGGGGTCTCTGAATCTTTTTCTCTGAAAAAAAACATTTTTTTAATGCATATTCAACATCGTTGCTGATTGGACCCAATCATTTCAAACCTTGGATTTGTCTCGCCGTGCCTTAGCATTGCTTAGCCCTTTCACTCTGTTTAGCTTCCGAAAAAGACCATTCCTGCTCAAGCTTCATCGGATTGCAGAAAGGTAAACAGGCCTTTATAATAAAGCTGAACATGGTTTGAAATAGTGGCTTAACAGTTCAGGTATTGGACTATGTACCAAAAGGTCCAAGTTTCAAATTCCACCTGTCTCAACCTGCCACTGTTTAACACATTCAAGTTCCCCTACCTCTAGTGACATAACTGTCCATTGCTAATTTTTAAAGATGACTTACAAGAAGTAAATATATCTCAAGAATAATTATTTTGGTCCAGTTTGGTTATTATTATTATTTTTTTATATTTTGCTTTTATATCTACAGTCAAAATATACTTATTGACCAAAAATAAAGCACTCCGATGCTGTCTATTAAAAATACTTTTGAGCAGCGTACCTCTTGGTCAGAGACCCTTGACTGCTGGATATTCCTCTATGATGCACTCGAAGACGTTTTGCCAGTTGACTGGTTTTCTCTAATCGGACTGATTGAAGAAGGATGGTCGTTTCGACGTTCTGTCCTAGCCTTTAGAAGAAGTTGAGAGGATTGGTCTTTGTAAGGGCACGCACACGCGGTGAACCGGCTCCAGGCAGCCAAGACACAACATTCGTAGGGAGGATTGTTTGAGCATGAGCAGCTCTCCGTTTTGTTGCCCAGCACCCAGACAGAGGTGGAAACTTCATTACACACCCCTGTCTCTGCCTGGACCAATTCAAGGAACTTAGAAGAAATTCAGATGGAAGTAATCTCCTATTAAATTTCCTGTCAAATTTTGACTGCTACAGACTGGAACAATCATCTTTATCATCTTTAGTGACAAACCCAGGTTATGTTTAAGATCTAGCAACAGTTTGGTTTGAGTGTGGCGGCATCAAATCAAATCAAAATGTATTTATGTAGCACTTTTTACAATGGTACATTGTCTCAAAGCAGCTTTACAATCTTATATTATCATAAAAGGCCAATCCCAAGTTGAACTAGACTAGGGCGACAGTGGCAAGGAAACACTCCCTGAAAGTAGAAGAAAGAAACCTTGGGAGGACCAAGACTCAAAAAGGGACCCGTCCTTCATGGGTGATCTAGATGTTAATTAGGTAAATACTTAAAAGTATACTAAAGTAATAGTAAAATTAAGTAAGTAACACAATTCATCATAAATCAATATTAATATTTAAGTTGGTAATAAAGTAAGTAACAAAATAGATTTTAAAACAAAATAGATTTTAAAATCAGACCTTGGTGAGAGGTCCTTGGAGGCACATCGTCTCGTGGCGACTAAGTGATGGAGGGAGTTCCTGCATTCTGGTGGGACTGGGTTCTGTTGATGAAGACCAGTAGAGTGATGCTGAGGTGGAGGAACATCCAAGTGTGTGGTGCTGGAACTGGTACCGGAGCATCTCTTCGGAGAGAAAAGAGGAAATGTACTTACTTATGGGTGAGGAGTATTATTATCGATCACTGATGCCATGTGCAGCATGAAATTCCAGCAGCACTAACTATAGCAGCATAGCTAAAGGGAGAGCTGACCTGTGCCATGCATCGTAGTCTAAATCTTATTTAAATCCTGGCTTAATAAGAATGTTTTTAGTCTAGACTTTGGAAAATTTGGAGAGTGTCTGAATATCTAACTAAAGTGGGGGGCCAAGTATGAAAAAGCTTTTCCTCCTGCTGTTACTTTTTTAATTCTAGGTATGTGTGAGTGAAGTAGACGAGCTAGATTGTACAATTCTAAGCGTTCACTCAGATAATGTGGGGCCAGACAACGTAGATCATTTTAGATCATTTTTATAATCAATCAATCCTGCTGTGGAACAACACTGCCCTAACTACTGGTGTGATGATCTAGGGAGTAGGTCACCCTTAGCAGTGATATAAGGGACACTAACAGATCAGCTATATGTGCAGGACATCCTGCTCATGTGCTGCCTCATGTCAGGGCTTCCAATTCGAATCTATCAGCTTTTTTTATGATTCAGTTCGATGAGGTTCCGCCTTACTCATTGAACTACTACATAAAACTCCGCCCATATATAGTGTGTCATCTAGAGGACAGTCTTGGCCTTACTTGTTAAAGATGTTCAAATTTCTAGCTATTATATTTAATACAACAGTACTCGCCCCTTACAGGAACAGCTTGTGGAAGTCCTCCCACAACGAAAAATGAAATTGACACCCTGGCCTCCAGGGGTTGCCACAGTAGTGGCATTGGGGATGACGGGAATGATCCCTGGCCTCACCTTTCTTAGGCACAGCCTGTCGTACCTCTACTGGATTGACCAACCCAGCTGGAAAGTACTGGCAGGACTTGATCCTGGGTTTCTATGGTTGGCAGTCTTACAGTATGTATAATTTGGAGCACCCCTATTATCGTATCACCGTGCAAAACTGATTTACAATGAAACAAATAATTTGTAGAAATGTTTATCATCTGCCTATTTTCAACAAGAACGTTCCAAAGTGCCAGTGCTAATCTGGAACTGTTTTACTCCTTTCACTGCAGAAATCCAGCCTGTTTAAAGTAAAGTCTTGTTTTTTTTGTTTTGTTTTTTTTTTTTTTATCAGTCCAAACATCTGCGCTAAGGCTAAATGCTTACTGTGTGTGGAGGAGTTAAGGAAATCAGATAGCACTTTCTCTGCACCTTCTCTTTATCTCCAATCGATAGGTGGGTTTTTTTTATCAAGTGTTGACAAGTACATGAAAATTTCATTAGGTGCTCTGCTCCGAGCTGCTGTCCACTCCTGCTGCACGTACTTCACGTTATCGATCTCGGCGTCTTAATGTGTGCTTTATTTTGTAACAGAGATGTCAGGTTGCGGCTTGGAATTGTGGGATCTTCTCATGAGAGTGCTGCAAGTTTTCTGTATTAACACTAATTGCGGATCTTATCAGGGAGAATAAAACGACAGTCTGATTGTTTACAGCCTTTGTGGTGGATCGATTGGAGTGCGCTCTATAGGATGCCTTCTCTGCTGATCCTCTATCCACGTTCAGACCACAGATACTTGCTTTCCAGAACCAATCGAATGTTTTTCTGTTTTATTTTATGGTTCAGCTGCGTTATTTAAAATATGTCCAAAATACAATCAATAGGCAGTGCAGTAATAATCTTAATTCTTTTTGTGTCCACACTTATTGTCTCTTTTATCAGTTCAAGAGACTCAGAAATTCAATTCAATTCAATTTTATTTATATAGCGCTTTTTACAATGTAGCATCGTCTCAAAGCAGCTTTACAGTAATACAATTATTGAGCAATAATTGATGATGAGCAAATTATTAATAATGAGCAAACCCAGGGCGACAGTGGCAAGGAAAAACTCCCCAAAATGGTAGGAAGAAACCTTGGGAGGAACCAAGAAGACTCAACAGGGGACCCGACATCCATGGGCGGCCTAGATGTTAATTAAACAAATACTAGGAAATTTGTTTAAAACAAATAACCAAGTATTAATAAAATTTAAATTAGTAGTAGAAAAAAATTAATTCAAATTATCAAACAAAATTGATTATGTAATGAGTCATTAGAGGGATGTCCTTGAAGGCACATCATCTTCTACTGTCCAACTGATGGAGGGGTTTCCTGATGGAGGGAGTTCCCTCCACAGTCAAAGGCAATTCTCCTGAATTTCTCACTCGTAACGGTTTATAATATTTCAACACCCTCACCCATTAGCTCCACCTACAAGAGCTGATGACCGATTCAGCCGACTGCGTTTGATTGGAACGCAGTTCAGCAGTATGACACCGTGTTCTGAAACGAAGAGAATATGACAGTAAGAGTTATTTTCTATATAACATTACTGCCCTGACAGTGGCAAGGGAAAAACAGGATGATGCAGAAACTCTTGAATGCTCAAAGACTCAAAAAGGTCCCTGGACCTGTGAAGCAAATATGCTGCCCAGTTATACCCCCTTTTTTTCACGTCCAAGTTATGTGTAGCGGTACTTCGATTCCTGACGTTTAAATACAGCGTGGCATTCCTCTGACTCGACAGCTTTATCTTAAATAGCCTGCATGCATTCTGAACATTCTGTCTAAATGAACAGTAGAACCAAGTGAGGTCACGTCTAAAATAGATCAGATCTGATAAGCTGATACAAACATTCCAGACACGGCCTGAACCCTAGGGTTATTAACCAGGTAATATTAACGAGCATTTTATTGTAGCACACAGCCAAGTATTTTTTTTTAAGTATATGCTCATGTTCAAATCGTCAATGTTATCAGATACACTTAGTGCAGTCTGAATCGCAGCCTAACCATTCCTGTACCTCTGTGTGTGTGACGTGTTACAGGTGCGTCAGCTGGAGAGGACGTTAAACATGCGAGATCTGCAGCTAGTTGAATCGGAACAGACTTTAAAGGAGCTGCAGTTTTGTACTTATGACGGAGTGTTTATTTGGAAAATTTCTGATTTCTCTCGCCGCAGACAAGATGCGCTAGCAGGACGGTCCCCTGCCATGTTCTCTCCAGGTACGTTTGACTTTGTTTACTGTCATTTCTGTTTTTAAGTTCTATTTATTCTGTCGTGTCTTCCAGCTTTCATTTCGATCCAAATTCCAGTGCATTCGCAGTGTACTTTCATAATGTCCAACTTCTTTAGCATTCTCATATGTCTACCTGATCTTTTTATTTCACCCATGTGATTCAAGATGTGGTCACTTTTTTCACTTTACATCTCTGTATGCGATTTGTATAATGACTTGGTCTGGAATGACATTTTCATGTAGGGGGAGTCTCAAATGTATGCTTGATCAGGCAGCTTTCTTTCTTTTGCCAGTTCAGGGCTTATTTGTCCATTGGCCATTCTAGGTACTTCGTACAAATCATGCTGATAACTACTGACCAGCTCGGGGCTAAGTAACATGTTCATGCAAAGGATAAAGTCAGATTTATTTTAGTAGCAATTTTGGTGGAGCCAACGTACATGTAGGTAACAATTAACTAATTAATGCACTCATAATAATATAAACCCCAAGTCCAGTGAAGTTTGGGACATGTGTGAAATATAAATAAAAATAGAATACGATGATTTTCAGCCTATATTCAATTGATTACACTACAAATAAATTATATTTAATGTACAACGGTCAATCAATCAATTTATTTTTTTTTTTTTTGCAAATATTCCTTCATTTGGAAATTAGTTGGCTGTAACGCGTTCCGAAAATGTGTAACGGGAAACAAAAAATGCTCAAAAAGACCTGTTTGGAACATTCCACAGATGAGTGTCATGATTAGTGATAAAGGGAGCATCACCAGAAAGGCTCAGTCGTTCACAAGCCAGGATTGGGCGAGAGTCACCACTTTGTGAACAACTGCATGAACCAAAAGTCCAACAGTTTAAGAACCGCGTTTCTCATTGTGCAATAGCGAATAATTAAGAATCTGGAGAAATCTCTGCAAGCGGCAAGTCCAAAATTGAATGTCTGTGACCTTTGAACCCTCAGCATTAAAAAACGACATCATTTTGTAATAGATTTTACCACATGGGGTCAGAAACACTTAGTTTCTGTTAAGTTAAAACTCTACGTCCCTGTTTATTTCAGTAAGACACTGCCAAACCACATTCTGCACGTGGCTTCATAGTAAAAGAGTGCAGGTACTAGACTGACCTGCCTGCAGTCCAGACGTGCCTCCTATTGAAAATGTGTATGAATGTATGAAGTGAAAAATACGACAACAGAGACCACGGACTGTTGAGCAACTGAAGCTGCCAAGCAATTTCACCTACAAAACTTCATCAGTTCGTGTCCTCAGTTCCCAAACTCTTATTAAGGGTTAAAAGGAAAGGTGATGTAAAATGAGGTAAACATGCCACCATCCCAACTTTCTTGGAACTTCTTGCAGGAATCAAATTCAAACTGAGTGAATAGTTGCAAAAAAAAAAAATTATTTTGTTTGTACATTAAATATCGTCTTTGCAGCGTATTTAATTGAGCATGGGTCGGAAAAGATTTGCAAATCATCTTATTCTGTCTTTTTGTTTTACCCAATGTCCCAACTTCACTGGAATTGCTGTTGTAGTTTAAACAAAAAGAAGCTAAATATTAGAAAGAAGAGAGAACATATAATGAATAAAGTATAATCCTATACAGAGAGGCACAAGTAAACAATACTTACACCATCACATGGCTGACATTACTACTGTTATTAATGCCTCAGCCCATTCAGAGCTCAATGAAGCAGTTCTGCTATGGGTTCTTTTACTCCCTTTTTAATATTTGTTTGTGCCTACTTTGAATTAAATTGTAACTGTGCTTGCTGCACCTTGATGTGAGCAGTACATTTGCTAATTCATGGGTTTTTTTACATTTATTTTAGCTTTCTACTCTAGCAAGTATGGCTATAAGATGTGTCTGAGGCTGTATCTGAACGGTGACGGCTCAGGCCGAGGGACTCACCTCTCTCTGTTTTTTGTGGTGATGAGGGGTAAATACGATGCCCTGCTCAAGTGGCCGTTCAGCCAGAAGGTGAGTGTGCGTGCTTTCACTTGGTTTCTGTCATGGATGCACTGAAGTTCACAGCGAAAAAAAAAAAAAAAAAAAAATTAGAAATGGGACAGAGAACAAAGCAAAGGTAAACAAAGCTTTGAAAAAAAAATTTCGGCTAAACTCTTAACGTGGCCTGATTCCACTTATGTACATGTCATGCAGGTATTCACTTCATAACGTTCATTCAGGCAGCGTTTAATCACAAACATATCAGTGATCCAATAAGGTTATTTACCTGCTTCACTCGTACATAATGATGGCAGCCTTGGTCATGCTGGAACATGGGGGATTTTCTCATAGAATCTTCTTACTTGTATCTGGCCGTGGAATTTTTTTTTAACGTTGTTTGTGTTGTGTATATATCATATCTGTTTATTATTAAAGCAGTGCTTTAGAGAGGTGGTACATAAATCTTGGTTCTTAGCTCATGAATTTCCCCACTGTGGCACTAATAAAGGATTATCTTATCTTCTTCTCGGCTTAATATGAATACAGGAAGGGGGAAATTGTTGCATTAGTTATTTACTGAAGCATTGGAGTCAAAGCAGTATTGTGCAGAGTATAGAGGCATCTTGCTGTCTGTACCGTCAGGATTTAATACTAAATGTTCTACTTTTGTCAGGTGACTCTGATGCTGTTGGACCAGAACAACCGGGAGCACGTCATTGATGCGTTCAGGCCCGACGTCAACTCCACATCTTTTCAAAGGCCCATCAGTGAGATGAACATTGCCAGTGGCTGCCCGCTTTTCTGCCCCCTGGCTAAACTGGCAGGCAAGAGCTCGTACGTGAGGGACGACACCATATTCATTAAAGCAATAGTAGATCTTACCGGGCTGTAGATGGCCGTAGGCTGTATTAAAGTTAGATGCGGCAGAGTTTATTTCCAGCTCTCATCAAACATGCCTAACCATGTGTAACATACCTGTGCAAGGTACGTTGTGCATGTGATGACCTGATCGATTGATGCCTTGCGCCCACCATGACCCTAATTCAGGTATCTTCATTATAAGAGTATCTTGAATGTATTTAGATACAGTTCTCACAAATTGGTTTTGTGAGCAGTATGTATAAAATAATTTTCTATATAAATAAGCTGAGCGCTAGCTAGTAGTAAATATATACATACATACATACATACATACATATCCACATAATATAAAAAGGTACACAACAGCTGTGTGTAGTAGAAAAAGAAAGCTCAAAAAAAAGGCAGGGCCGCCACACACAACGCCACCTGAAGTAAGAAGCCTTTATCCTAAAGTTATCGTTCATAAACTGATGACACCTCAGCAGCCCTCCGACAGAGAAGGGGAAATGAATTGTAGCTGCATCATACAAGACGTGATAAATAATTACTAGATTAAGGTAATCCTTTATAATAAGCGGCCCCTTTTAATAGCTAATACAGTGGTACTTGGGTACTCATTGGTAATTCATCCCAATAGAATTTTATTTTTCTCCATAGGAATAATGAAAATTGAATGGATCTGTTCCATGGCACTGTATAAGCCAATATGAGCATGAATCCTAATCAGCTTTACAATCCTATGTTATTTTAAAAGGCCAATCCCAAATTGAGTAAGCCTAGGGCGACAGCGGAAAGGAAAAACTCCCTGAAAGTAAAAGGAAGAAACCTCGGGAGGACCAAGACTCAAAAAGAGACCCAACCTCCATGGGTGGCCTAGATGTTGATGAAATAAATACTTAAAAGTATATGAAAGTATTTAGTGAAATGAAGTAAATACCTATTAAAATCTGTACAAACACTATTTAAGACAAAAATAAAAATGTTCGGCTGTTATTACTAACCTTCTTAGTGACTATTTGCGCTGAGAATATATGTAGAAATCAAACCAAAACCCACAGAAGTTTACAGCGGTTTTAACTAAATGAACTAAACTGTGACTAAATCTAGATTGGCTCTAAAGGCCGTCTATCCATCGAATCCATTCTAGCAAGTGTGCAGAGATATTTATTTATTCATCTGTATAGCGCCGTTTACAACAGAGCATCATCCCAAAGCAGCTTAACAATCTTTTGTTATCTTAAAAGGGCAATCCTGAATTGAGCAAGCCTAGGGAACGCTAGAATGCTTCCTTATTAAATGCCACGAAAACCTGAATTTGACGAGTGCCTAAGGTACGACTGGAACTTGTAGCTAAGGTTTTAGTTGGTGGCATCGCAGTTAAGATACTCCACTATTAACCAGAAGGTTGAAACTCCTCTGCCAAAGCTGCCACTGTGGGCCCCCGAGCAAGGCCCTTAATGCTCATTTGATTGGATGTCGTGTTACAAGAATAAGAGCATGTGCTGAATGCTGCGCATGGAAACAGATTTTCTGAAGCACTGTTATTTATGCCATTTATGAGCGGACAGATAACATTTGAATATATCTGGCTGTTCAAGCACATTAACATTTAGTCATTGAGCAGGTGCCCTTATCCAGAAGAACTTACAACTGATACGATCATACAGTCCAAGCAATTGCGGTTTAAGGGCCGTGCTCATTCGCCCAACTCCACCTCAGCTACCTTAGCTGCTAAGCCAGTGGTTCCCAAAGTGGGATGGCAAATTTGGGCCAAATAAATCCCTACATTTAACATGTAGTAGCAATCCCAGACTGGTGCAACTCCTCATCTTACCTCAAAAAAGTTTGGGATCCCCTGCACTAAGCCCCCATAGTGGCATTCATAGTGTGATTAAAATAATACTGTAATCACTGAATAATCTTAAGAAGCAGGTTTACTGGAACAGGAGCAGGCCAAAAAAGTAATTAATGGTAAAGTATCTAATGAAGTCTGACAGCTGTAATATGTGTATATATTTGAAGATATCCTGGGCACATGATATAATATATATATATATATATAACATATTAAGCACTACTCATACTCACATTAAATATTTTATAGATTGTCATGTGGAATGCAAACGCACACAAAGATCTAGTCACAAATTTAGTTTAATTTAGACTCATTCTGGGTCTGCTTGATGTGCCGGGAAATCAATTCTGCCGTATTGGGTGCATGGGTGTTTTGTAAAGGCCATTTCCCCATTATATAAACATACAGCATTTATCTTACAAATCTACGTTTGCTTTGATTGTGATTCTTAATGAAGCATAATTAATAACAAATTATAAAAAAAAAAAAGTTCTACATTTCCATGAGATACTGTCGTTCTTTGTCGTACCCTTGTTTGTCTGGTGTATTGTAATGTCTGGTGTATATACTTCGGAGACAAAAAAAATCCAGGGATGCCAAATACCGATCAGCTCCTTCCCCATCTCTGGCAGCTCTGTGATGGACCGCCGTCCTGTCCAGGGCGCACACACTCCTGTTATTTTAGACATGTCTAACATTTGTGCTTTATTGAAATATAACACAAGGTATTGAGCTCCTTGTGTTTCCATTAGAGATTAGGAAATGGTGAAAGTGACTTCATGCTGTTACTAATTACAACAATTATGAATCCGGTTGATGGGACCAGCTGTTTATTCAGACCGAATCCTAAAGTACTGAAACAAATCCTATTATAAATTTACTTTTCAACGAACAAAGTTGCTAAGCAACAGTAGTTCTTGTTTGTACATTCGCTATACGTGTATAATCATACAATAAAGGTTTAATAAACATTTAATATGTTACATAAATTATAGCACGTCCCGTCATAACATAGGGCATGTTTGTTTAATCAGGCACAGCGGTTTGATGGTAACATGTGAATAGTCAGCAAATGATTCGAATATTGCTCACCGCCATTAGCCATACAGATAGCTGTGTAAAGTGACATCACTAAACGGCAGCATGCTAGTTAGCCAGAATAACCGTCTATTACCTGCTGGGAGGAGCGGAAAGTGAGACCAGAGATAAAAGAAACAATCCGTGTCAGAACCAAACAGAATGGGATATAAAGTGTGTACTTTATAACATACTCCATTATCTCAGCAGAAAACACGTTGCAATAACAAGCGTTTGTGATTCCGGCCGTCAGGTTTGAGGCTGTGAAACAGTGAAGCCAGGGGCTCAGACATTGCTCTAACAGGTATTTTGAGGCACTGTGTATGACAGACAAAGCAAGTGTTGGAGCAACATTAGGAACACGCGCCTACCTGATACGACCTGGAACAACCTGAGAGAGAGATGGGTTCGTTTATTCTTTATTATTTCTATTTTATTATACTCTTCTTTATGTTGCGTTATCTTTCATGCATTATATTCTATTCACTTGTAATGATCGTTTCTTTAGATATGTTCTCTTAAAATGTTTACATTGAGCTTTTAAACCACGACTAAACCTCGTTAACTAGGTAACTAGTTTAATTCTTATATACAAAAATGGGGGGATTTTCATACATTTTTGTGAGCAGTATAAATCATCTAGGCTGCCCAGAAGGTTGGGTCTGTTATTGAAGCTTGGTTCTAATAAGATTTCGTCCTTCTAGCATTTAGGGAATTTTTCCTTGTCCCTCTTGACCTATGCTTACTCGTTTAGGGCCTAGATACTTCATTTAGGGGTTTTTTTTTCAGCAGATTGATGATTAAAACATTGGTTTCCTTGCCTCGGCATTCCTTTCTGCATCTACACTCTAAGAATTCTAAGAAGCACAAACTTTCCAAAGAGGAATCTTTGAGGAAGCTTTGTAGATTATCAAGGGTGACCATGTACTTATTTCTGATGTGCCCATGGGGATCCTCAAAATCCTTGAGTTTCATAATAAAACCATTGGGTCATCGTTCGTCTTATTTACAGTGATGTTATAAAACATCTGCATCAGGCCATCATAGTCACTATCTGTGATGTGAAATTCCATCGAGTTGGACCATTTCTAGGCAACATTAAACAGTCTCAAGACTCAAGAAAAGATGTGGCAACCCAGAGTGTAATTAAAAAAAAAGTATTCTGCACACAGACAAGCATTTAGCTCCCTGTGACAGCACCGGATTAAGAGTGTGTGCATAGCCATGCACAAACATGGCACTGGGGGCAATTGACAGCACTTTGGCCTGTAGAACACTGAGGGCTGAAGCCATAACAGCGGTCTTATCGTATATTTGTGCCACAAGTTCAGACAGACTGATCATTGCACCCGTCAGAAACATTTCAAACCTTTTTACCTGCACTCTTAACATAACGGCAAGCAATAAGTGTTGTTTCATCCACTAGCCTGAATTTGATCTCATGAGCAATGGCTACAAGAGCAGAGATCAAGTTATTTTGGAAGGAAGGAGACATACGAGAAAACCCCCGATAATGACTGGAATTGTGTGGCCAGGACGGCGTCATAAACAATAATGTTAAAACATAATTTAAACATAATGTTTCTGTGAATTCCATTGAATTCCCCTTGTTGGATGATGCTCTACTCTCAGTCCTCTAAATGATAGCTCCTGCCAGCCGAGCAAGGAAGTCTCATCACTAAGGCAGTTTAGAAAGACCCTGTTTTTTGCCACGTGAATACGAACGCCTTTATTAATTGCATGTTCAACAGACCCTGCCCATGCAACTTAACCGACCAAGAAAATGCTGAAAGTATGATAAACTCAAACAAGGATATTAAACTATTAGTGGTTAGTTTACAGTGTAAGAAATGAACAATGGAATAGGTCAATGCTACCAAAAAATGGGTTGCAGTTTGTCTTTCCCATTGATTAAGTGATGGTGTAGATCTCAAAATAGCTGTCAATCAAAACAGGATTCAGCCTTTAGCCCATAGGTGTCAATCTCTGGCCCAGTGTAATTATATTTGGCCCATGAGACAATACTACTAGCACTAATACTACTGCCATGCTCTGGGGGCAGACACATTGTGAGCAGAGTGTAAGACAGACATAAGAAATCCCAGAATGCTCTGCTGGTGTTTTGAGCCACCAATCAGGCCAGGACCAATAAACACCCTCCCCTCTGCTGACAGTAGTCATAGCAACCTCATGCTACTAATAACAGCGTGCTAGTCTTCCCAAAAATGGCAAGACAGAAAACACTGCAGTCTC
>JAYJMA010000005.1:89116-102061 GCA_036873895.1 Parotocinclus cabessadecuia
TCATCCCTATCCGAATCCATTCTGCCTCCTGACCTCGTGTGGGTGTGAGCCTTCCAACGAACTAGTGAGGTGTCATTTAGTTGCTGTGGCAACCACAGCTTCCTTAACTCTGGATCTGCAGCAGTGCAGCAAAAAAGACAGAAGAAAAAGAATAAAGAGAATCGATGAGATAGAGAGAACAGTGGAACATGTAGGAGGTTAGGTGTCATCTGACCCAGTTCAGTCTGCACAGCAACGTTCTACAGTTTCACATATTAAAGATGGGAATTATTAATTTATTAAAACAACAGACTACCTATCACATTCCAGTAACATCATAAAAGCAGTATTTTAGGTTGTAGGATCATGTGTAGTGGTGTGACCAGGTTCCCTTACATTCTGACATGGTGTCATGGCTGGACGTGGTCTACAGGTTTGCGCCATTTAATGACTGCATTACGCTCCTTAAAACAGGTCGATGAGCGAAATAGATGTTGACTGGACATTACCATAGTACTGTGCTAATGTAATGTAAATAGAAATTGTATTTTTTACAAGAAAACTATGTGCAAATGATACGTAAGCACCTCACAGGTACTGTACAGATAAAAAATACTCACAAACATACCTCGCTGGCTGCACTCAACCAAGAGGGTTGTGTCCAGTTTTAGAAACACTCGTTTTCAGAACAGGTTCCATGGTTGTGAAAGGGAATCATGTAGGATGATATGGTGGGCTGCAATTAACCAGCCTACTGTGGAAAGGGAAAGGATCAGAAGACTACCATGTTGCCTGATATAGCTAGTGGGCAAGAATTAACTAGCCTGCTGTGGAAAGGGAAAAGGGTCAGAAGGAATCCATGTGGATTGTTTATAGTCTATATAAGTGTGTTCCCTCGCCACTTCATGGTTCACCTTTTGTGACCTCAGTGCATTGCGGGTTTTCAAACAATATTAATGGAAAAAATATATATCCCAGATTTTCACTGTTTAGCAGTTTTTTGCAGAACTTTTACATAAATAAATCACAAAGTTTATAAAAAAATATATTAAAAATATAAATTCTAACAATAAATGAATTATATAAATCATGAAACATTATGATTTACAGTAAATAGTTGCTAAGTCTACTCAGTGTGTAGGATATAACTGTAAAGCTGCTTTGAGACAATGCTACGTTGTAAAAAGCTCTATATAAATACAATTGAATTGAATTGAATTGAATATAACGTGCTGTAAGCTCTGTACGGACGGAGCATACGTGATACGAGAGTGATGTATGGCTTGCTATGTATGGCGTGTTAAATAAAGAGAACATTTGATTACTTCAACATGTTGCTTTATTATTCAACAATTAAAAACACTACAATAGCCTATTTACTCAGCGGACGAAGACTAGAGCATTGCATGCCGGAGTCGCTACTTGTCGTCATGACAAGTGTCAGCGGTGTTGTGTTCGCTGTTTGTGAAAGTTTCATTATAGTCTGAATTCATTCAAGCCCTACGATGCCACCCAAATGTTCTGCGAGTTCTACGGCTAAAATAGTGTCTAAATACTTAAATAAATATAGCGTCTCTACTTCGCGGATTTTTGTTTATCGTGGGGGTTACATTCCAGGACCACTGGAACACTGTATAATGTAATTTCAATTCATTTTATGTTTTCTTATATACACTTTATTCACTATATGCATTTGATACTAAGCTTTAGTCTTATTTAATCTGTTACTATAAACTTATTAATCAGCTAACTGAATTTAAATCTTACATTATCATCTAGAGGTCAGGTCCTTTTTTGATTCTTAAAGGTTTCCTTGTTATCACATACAGGCTTGTAGGATTGCTCAGTTAATGCTGTTTGTTGAGATTTTTGTAAAGCTGCTTTGAGACAATGCTTTGTTGTGTAAATTTAACAGGATATTTGGTGCTTAGGTTTTAGGCCATTTCTACAAAGCATGTGTGTGCTATGCTGTAAGTGAAATCAAAATGCACTCAGGATGTACATTACCTGCCATAGATATCACGTTATGGGCAAAAAAGGACAGAACGTGCAGCTGTTGAAGAAAGGAGAACACCCTGTGCTAAGAGAGGTAATAGAACTGACTGCAGATGTGATCAAAATGCAAGAGTTGTTAGTATCCATGCAGAAACAGAAAGAGAGGCAAAGTGCATAGGAGCTGAGGTGCCTTTGCTCTCAGAATAGCATGAATTTGAATCTCAGAAAGGATTTAAACAAGGTGCTTCCCTGTCAGTTGCACATGCTGTCATTTTACCATGGCCCAAACGTGCTCTTTAGGACTGTCACATACATGAAAACAACTCATGGTTTGAGATGCTTCTAGTGGCTCCTGGTGCACATGGTCAGCAATAATAAACGGATGTCCTTGTATGCACAAACCACAACAATTCGAACTGTTTTTGAGGGACAGTCACCTTCTGCTGTTTGCAGCCTCAGATTTCTGTTCAAGGAAGTGAGACCTGATGTGAACTTCTGCTGCTGTGCCTAGTTTTATAGTATTCTAGTACACTACATTGCTAGCTGTAGACCATCTACCTCAATGTTTAAAAGTTTTAGGTTTAGGTATGATTCCATTTACCAGAATCTGGTTGATGCTTCAGAGTATTTTCCATTGGCTGATATTATTGTTCTGAAATAAATCAGACCAGGCAGGCTTTTAAAGATGCAGAACTCCTCAGTATATATCAGTGTGTGGACCAGTGCCTCTGGTGGTGACAAATGTTCTCTACTTCATCGGGAAATGCTAGATGAGGGGGTCAGACAAGCATCTCAGCCAGTATCTGTTACTCTGGCCTGAATAAAACGAAAGCAAACACCCTGTTTAGGAAACGCTCAAATAAAGTTCACAGACATGTCAAATATGGGGCAGTTAAATGTGTAATACTCTGGTGTGCTCTCATTATGAGAATTTAACACCTATATGAAATTTGTTATCCCTTTTTCATTCTCCCTCAGTCTATATCCATCTGTCTCTCTCTCTCGATCATAAAAGGCTATTAAACTTTTGTATGCACCTGATATGAAATACCCTTATCAAGCACAAAGATTGGTCTGACTTGACTTCTGGGGCTAGTTTGACCCTTTTCACTTTTTGAGTTTGTTTTTTTATAAAACCTTAACATTTTTACCCAGTGCCTGGGTTTGTTTTTATTTCAAATGTTTTAACACCTAGCCAAGTCATATTTATTTCTATCGCAACATTATTTTATCTTAAAATGGCAATCTCAAATTGAGCAAACCTATGTTGAAAGGAAAGAAAATGGTAAATGCTGTAAGGAAGAAACCTGGGGAAGACCCACCACCAGACTCAAAAAGTGACCTGACCTGCTTGGGTGACTTAGCTGTTAACTGAAATAATAAAGTTTGTATTAACATTAATGGTAAAACTGTTTTAAAATAGGAAATAATAACAGATAAATAAAATAATGTGAAAAAATATGTATATCTGCAAATATTTAGTCCGATACACAGCCACTTAGACTCAAGGCAAGTCAAAATTACTATTTACAATGGTGCATTGTCTCAAAGCAGCTTTACAACATTATATTATCTTAAAAGACCAATCCCAAATAGAGCAAGTCTAGGGTGACAGTGAAAGGAAAAAAACACCTAAATGCTGTAAGGAAGAAACCTTGGGGTGGACCAAAAATTAAAAAGGACCTGAGCTCCTTGGGTGGCCTAGATTGTAATTGAAATATATGCAACTGTTTGTGTTTTTTACATGGGTTCTACATTTTAAGATTGTATAAGTTACTCTGGATAAGACCATCTGCTAAGTTAGTAAATGTAAAACTTAAAAACTTGCGAAACTAATGACACTTTTTGTGTGGTTATGGAAGCTTAAACAATTCTATAGAAGTTTTTACAGCTACGTAGGCCAACGGATCAAATCTTGGGGTGACAGTGGAAAGGAAAAACTCCATAAACCTTGGGAGGACCAGGACTCAAAAAGGGAAGCGGACCTGCTGGATATACAGTCATGGCCAAAATTGTTAACACCCCTGAAATGTTTTCAGAAAATTAAATATTTATCCTAGAAATGTATTGCAATTACATGTTTTGTTATACACATGTTTATTTCCTTTGTGTGTATTGGAACAACATAGAAAAAAAAACAGAAAATGAGGCCAAATGTGATATAATTTTATTAGAAACAACCCAAAACATCTTTGAACCATATTTGTATTTATTTAGGTACTGTGTTCTTTTCTTTGAAGGCCTCAGTCGAATGATGTGCTTTACCAAAAAGCTCTATATTCGTCTCGTCTGTAAACAAGACGTTTTGCCAGACGGATTTTGGCTTATTCACATAGATTTTGGCAAACTTCAGTCTAGCTTTTTTGTGTCTCTGTGTCCTCCTGGGTCTCCTGCCATAGCGTTTCATTTCATTCAAATGTTGACGGATAGTTCGTGCGACGCTGATACATCTTTAGCCTGCAGGACAGCTTGAATTTCTTTGGAACTTGAATGAAGCTGCTTATCCACCATCCTTCATTGCAACCTTTCATCAATTTTTATCTTCTGTCCACATCCAGGGAGAGTAGCTACAGTGCCATGGGCTATAAACTTCTTAATTATGTTACACACTGTGGACAAAGAACATCAAGATCTCTGGAGATTAACTTGTAACCTTGGGATTGTTGATATTGACCACAAATTTGGTTCTCAAGTCCTCAGACAGTTCTCTTCTGCCTTTTCTGTTCTCCATGCTAAGTGTGGCACACACAAATACAAAATGCAAATATGAGGTCAACTTCTCTTCTTTTATCTGGTGTCAGGTGTAATTTTTATATTGCCCACAACTGTTACTTCCCTGAGGTGAGTTTAAACAAGCATCATATGCTTGAAACAAAGGTGCCAACAATTTTGTCCAGCCCAGTTTTGGAGTTTTTAATGAAAATATATCACTATTGGGTTTTTTTCTGTGTAGTTGCAATACACATTAATGAGATAAATGTGTAGTTGCAATACATTTCTGGGATAAATACTTATTAGGAAATAAGTTCTGGAAAAATTTCAGGGGTGCCAACAATTTTGGCCATGTCTGTACAGTCTGTAAGAATTAATCTTAATATGTAAGAATGTTGCATTAATAATACGTTTGTAGTAATATTGTTTAACAATACAGAAACTGATAGATAAAAAAATCAACTCAAACTACCTACACAATAATGTGCAAAATTGTTTTTGTCAATTTGCAAGAACTCTCATTTTACCTTTCACACTGGATGGAACTTTTTATGGCCCTCTTTCTCACGTTTATGCTGCTGGATCTGGGAACGATTGTAGCTCTTAGAACTCCTACTTCAAGGTTGGGTCATTGGGCCATGGTGGCGTAGTGGTTAAAGTACTGGACTATGGACCCAAAAAATCCCAACTCTGCCAAACTGCCATTTCTGGGTTCTTGAGCAAAACCCTTACCCCTCAATTGCTTGGACTGTAAAACTGTATGGAGATGTAAGTCACTTTAAATAGGGCTAAATGACTATGAGTGACGTAAGTATGCAATGATTGTCCAGACGTACGAGTATGTGACTTTGTTAAAGACAAATGCCAATATCAAATATACTTGTACATCAGCACGCATTTAAACACAAGATCTTCTAGCTAAAAATGAAAAAAAAAATAGACAGAGAAATGGAATGATAGTGACATTCAGGCTTTTCTGAGCCCATAGTCGGAGGATTAGGTATAGATTGAAACATCTAAGCAAAACTCACATGTGGCTATTCAGAATGGTGTAAACACAGGGTGGCTGGTGTCCTTGAAGGGTGAATGTAGGAATGAGTTATCATGTTACACTATGTCTAAAACAAACAATGCTCATCTTTTATAGGTCTAATCCCAATTTTTAACTAAATGGTTCATTTGTTGTAGGCCCACAAACTACTGTTAAATTTCCCAGACTCGTTAATTGGTCATTCAAATCGGCAGAAATGTGTTATTCTTGAGGTAGTCCCAGCAGAGGCTAAGTTTTGTCTACATTTAGCAAAGAACAGATCATCCTTTGACTAGATTCGGATTGTTGGTGTGTAAATACTGTGTAAGACTGTGCAGCCTAGCTGTAGCTCAGACATGCAGGTAGTTCAGTTCAGGTAAATCTGGCACGTTTATAGGTCATCGTTTATATACGATGAAGCATCTCTTCAAAGGAGGCTTTTTTGTTAGTTGATTTTCAGCATTAAGTCAGATACGGAGCAGGGAATTTACCCAAGGTAGGATTCCCCTGTTTTATCTCTCTCTCTTTCTCAGTCTCTCTCCCTCTCTCTTTCTCTCTCTCTCTCACACACACACAGACACACACACACACACACACTCACACTCACAGCCTCAAATCCTTTTAATGTTGTTGGTGTTTTCCCGCATAGGTTGCCATGACAACAGTGCAACCCTTCTCTCGCTCTTTCATGCGCTGGAATGGATCAGAGTCTTAAATGTTATGCGAGATGGAATTTTAACGGGGGTACGTGACTGAGGGCTTTTCCCTCCTCGACCGACGCAACCTCGGTGCTCTCTCTGACACGGCATCGGAGTGCCAGGGATAATAGGATAGCTGAATTTTATAATTGATATTCTGAAAGCCTGTTCTGCTTGCCTCCTAGTATGTCAGTGCCCAATGCTGACTGCCGGATCTTCGTCTGGATCTCCATATCTGAGCTGATCAACATGCATAAAAGAGACGTCTTATACATGATTTCAAAAACAGATATCATGTCTGTTAGTAATGCAGATGCATGTCTGTAGGAAAATAAAAAAAAATCTCTACATATTCAGATGTTTAAGGAAGGTAGAAACACAAAGGAGATTTTAACTTTTCTTGTTTTGTCCTGGTAAATCTCGCAGCACCTCCATCACCTATCCCTGTATAACAAGGTGCACTGGTGTAAGCATGACCCTGGACAGAATGGCAGGTCATCACAGGAGTGATCACATCACGTAATTAGACAGAGTAAAGCTATAGGTGTTCAACAAGTCCAATTTCTAAGACCCCTGCTATTTAGAGTGCACTTTCACAAACTCGTATAAAGCTTATGTAATTATTCAAATTCATTTGATAAGGGATGCTTAAACTTTACATCTGTAACATCAGAACTTTATGATATCTGATCTAAGAGTCTACAAAACATCATAACGTTCTGATGTTACAGACATAAAGTTTAAGCATCCCTGATCAAATGAGTTTCAGATTGTTAAGACTAAGACTCTCGTTCTCTTTCTTTCGTTCTGTTTAGCTTTGCAGACCTCTACTCGTAGTTTTTATGTTCAGAAATGTGCAGCTGGGTCGTTCACCCACATTATACCCATATCACATCATTGTTCATCAGTTCCAGGTTTCCCTCGTGTGTACAGTACTCATCTGCACTTATAAAGCACTTCATGACCATGCTCCCACTTGCTTATTTGAGCCGCTTTATTACTGCACTTCCTCTCTTACGCTTATGTTTACCTGCCCTCTATCGGTGGCACAGGAGTGACAGTGCAACCAGATTAAAACATATCTTGACGGAAAATCTGAGATCCCCAGGACACAAACCCCCTTCTACACAACCATTAGAGCACTATCAGTCCTCTTTTTTCATGTATATGCTTGCATTTCTTGAGATGATCAATACAAGACAAATCAAACCAAGCATTACAATGGGGAAGAAAGATGGTTTAAGTGGCTTAAAAGGTGCTAGTCTGAGTATTCATAGGATTTTTACACACAGCACCATCTCTAGGTTTTACATATAATCATCATAAAAAGATCAAATATCCAGTGAAGGCAGTTCTGTGGTGAAAATTGGCCAAGAACACACCAATGCCCCTTCTGTCAAATGAAAGCAGGCAATGAGGCTACAGTACACACTGACTCACCGAAACTACACAATAGAAGTTTGGAAAAATTTGCCTTGATTTCTGCTGCGACATTTGGATGGTCGGGTCTGAATTTAACGTAAACAACATCCAGCCTTGGATCAAAACTATGGGCCCCTCAATACCATCTGAGCATTGTTTAGACCCCACACTTTACTTTATTTTAGTATTGTTGCTGACCATGTGCTCCCCTTTATGAGCACAGGTATTTCTGATCTTCTGATTTCTACTTCCAGTTGTATAACACTGCTTAAAAACTCAATTTAAATGATCTCAGACTAAACATAATAATGAATATTACTGTACTCAATCGGCCCCACAATCACCAGACCTCTATGAAATAAAGAATACAGCTTCAGAATGTGGTAGGACGGGAGATTCGTGGCATGATTGTGCAGCTGACAAACACTCAGCAACTATATGAAATAAAGCAGTTCTGAAGAGTAAGAGCATGAAAAATATTCCTACACCTGTACCTATAATTTTTTAAGGGTGCCTAAACTTTTGCACACACAAAAAAAGTGTGTTACGGTCAAAGCTGCTACTCCATCTTTATAGGCACCTCTTGCACTGCTGCAGTATCATCCTGTTCAAAGTCAATGAGTTTCATCCATAACTGAAAAACAACTAGCATAATTAACTTCTGAATATGATGAAATGCAAGAAATGAGAAGGAAAGTCCCAGGGTTTGTTCAATTAGCACAGTGTGTGAATCTATTTTATAAACCTCGCCATACCAAGCGAGCCTCTTAGATGGAATACACAGCGCTGAGGTAAGGTAGTGTGTGTTGATTTTTTTTCCCAATGGGGGATTTTAATATTCTTGGTTGCCAAAAGAGTGAGTTTATTTATATAAGGTAGGAAGCTAAGCTAAGTGTGTTGCTGGGATTTTTTGGCATGCCACTAAACTCCCTCTCAAGTTCTGTGTCCCATTATCAGTGTTGTTTTTTGTTAATTAGGGTCATTTACAGTATATATTTTCCTCACTTCATGATGTGATGTGTCGTGTGTAATTATTTAATTTCACCCTAAAATATCTGAGGCTCTTATCTGATGGTTTTTTAGAGACCGTGACATAAGCCAGAAGCAAACAAAGACTTGTACTCCATTTTTATTTGGTTTAAACATTCCTTTGTGTTTATTCACAAAAGTAAAAGTCACAAGAATGGCTTCAATGGTGAGCTATAGAGCTATAGAGTCAAAATAACAAATTCCCATCCAATTTCATCACTACCTTCCTGACTACCAAGTTACCAAGTTAACAGGAGAAACTGGTCAAGAAAAACGACATTCGCCCATACAACTGTCTTGACGTATAGGGTATGAATTTTTCACATCATGGAATTTAGTTTAAACAGTACAGTACAAACAGTCTGTATAATTATTTACAAATCAATAATTAAACTAACAAACCAAGAGGAAAATGCTACATATTAAATCAAATCAATGTGGCTCAACTAAGCCATGTGACTTGTGGTAACGGTCAACACTGTGAGCTGCCATATTAAGTCTTCATCAACAGCCGATCACAGCAACTCTCCTATCAACTGTGGCAGAGGCAGTTAACTACATGATCAGATGATCTAGAAAACAATGTAAGAATAATGTACACCAGCTTTCTGAATATTAACTTGAGTGTTTGAGTTGAAGGCAACTGAACTTCTCAGTTCTTTATAATCTCTCAATTGAAGGGCTCTTTTAGTTAAAGAAGTTGAAGTTGAAGATGTTTCAGTACTAGCGGATCATCCACCTAGGTTCACAACTTTGCATAAACAATTCATTTTTATTGTCATATTTATGTTTGCGTTGACATCTTTTCAAAAGGGTGTTCAAACCTTTAGGTATTATCTACGCATATGCGTATGTTTCCCTTAAAGTGTGCAGATGCTGCATTTAATTCCAGGGTTGCCAGATCCCACGGGAGAAACAAGTACCAAATTCCCGGATTCATGAAAGTGTCTTTAAGAAAGAATATCTTTAGATATTTTTTATATAATGTTTTAAGAAAACATTCAGAAACAAAAACAATCTTTTTTTAAATCAAGTGGTATTCTTGAAAATATTCTTAAATGTTCATGTTCTTAAATGCTTTCTTGACCTCATTATAGATGGCCTCACGCTTGTCCCACAATTATCGTATTTTCCATCATCTCTATTTCTTGTTTGCTAAACTTTTTGGAACCCTTGGTTCAATGTTTTCCTCTGAATGGAAGTCATGCTAAGTACAAATTAAAATTGTCTCGCTGTGTATATTGCAAGCTGTAAAACGCAACATAGCCTACGTAAGAAAAGGAAGATTTTGTAAAGATAATATAAAATAGAATGTGTAAAATTTTTGATAATTGCATTTAAAAATATTCTTATGAACTTTTCTTGTTTGTCTTAAGAACCTTCAAGTTTTTCTCATGAAAGCTTTTGTGAATTTGGTCTCTGGTGGCAACGTCTGTGATTTGGAACTGGAGTCACAAAAGTGAATTAAGAAAAAAAGTGTGTTTTTTCCTAATTACATTCTTAAGAAAAATGTACAAAAAAGTTATTAAGAATGATCTTACTTGTTTTATGAATTCTAAGAACGAGTAGTATTCTTGAAAACGTTCTGTCGTCAAATGTTTTCTTGACCTTGTGTTAGCCTCACACTTGTCGTAAGTTGATTGCATTTGTATTTCCCAAAATCCATTTAACATTGGCTTGATGTTTTTTCTCTGACCAGATTAACATAAATAATGAAAATAATGGTAAATACAAAGTCTTGCTCAGTCTCTTGTAATATATAAATTGCAACAAAGCCTATGTGAAAAAACATTGAAGATTTCATAAGGTTTGAGAACTTTTTTGCAAGAATTATAATTGCCTATGCACGTTTCTTAAGAAAGCTTTTGTAAATCTGGCAGTTTCTGTACTATTGTCTCTTTTTTCTACCCTTCACTCATGTCCAGACCTCCAGTCTACCCCTTGGTGACATTCCCGACACTTCAATGAGGACGTACACCTCCCCCGAACAGGGAACATGAAGTGCTTATCAGGCAGTCGTGGCCAGCACCACCAGCTCCCGTCGCCTCACTCGCCATGTGGCCTGGTGGAGTTTGAGCGGCCTCATGACATTCACGGCGTCCACCCATCCGACATGCGCCACTCATACCTGCTTAGCCCTACAGAGAGCTGTGCCATGGACTACCAGCACCATCAGCGCTTCTCACCACGTAGCTCCATCCACTCTGACTGCATGATGCTTTCACCAACGGTGCTGCAGCCAACCGGTACCGCCGACCACATGTCCAGCAGCACGTTTCCCAGAATGCACTATGGCTCGCAGTACTATGACATAGCCACCCGAGACGACTGTGCCACCATCACCGCCTCAGCCACCTCTGCTGCCGTCGTCGCCGCCTCATCTCTCACTTCACATCACAGTATCGGCAAGAGTAATCGCATCCCAGCCAACCTCATGGATCAATTTGAGAAGCAGCTCCCGGTGCACCGTGATGGTTTCCACACGCTGCAGTACCAACGAGCTTCTGCCTCTGAACAGCGCAGCGAGAGTCCTGGCCGGATCCGGCACCTAGTGCACTCTGTCCAGAAACTATTCACCAAATCCCACTCGCTAGAGGGCTCATCCAAGATGAATGGTGCTAAAGGGGATGGCGGGGCCCACCACCACACCAGCCACCACCCGTCCAAACACAGCGTGAAACGAAGCAAGAGTAAGGAGCGCAAGCAACGCTCCAGCAGCTGGTGGAGCTCCGACGACAACCTGGGCGGTGACAGTTCCTACCGCACTCCCAGCGGCATGAGCCGGCACCATGGTCACTTCGCCCCTGACTCGGGACGGACTCACTTCGGTGACTTCTCGCTCAAAACATCCAAGAGCAGCAACGATGTCAAGTGTTCAGCCTGTGAGAACCTGCCCATGCCACCGGAAGGAAAGTTTATGAAGAGGAGCTCCTGGTCTACGCTGACTGTCAGCCAGGCCAAAGAGGCCTACCGAAAATCTTCACTTAATCTGGAGAAGTCTGCGACCCATCACGATCTGAAGTCCTCGCTACGCACGGCTCACTATCTGCAGGTGGGTGGAGCCTTAAGGTGATCTTTGGCTGATATAAATTTAGCTTTTTTGGAGATTCAGGTTGAAGTTTCCAAAAACAGCATCTGGCTGTTTGGCTTTCAGTTTTCTTCTAAACTTCGGCTTTCTTTTCTGGTATTCTCTGAATTTATCTGGCAAAATTTCTTAAAGACCGAAGTATGAACTAAATTGTTTTGAATTGTTATTTAATTAATCTTACAGTCATGCAGTAGTTCAAAAAAATGGCCTGATTTGTTTTTATGGGAAGTTCTATAAATGTCATGTTCTGACTTTGGTCATGGGATTTATTTGATAAATGTTCAGAAATTCTAGAGATTAATCACAGCTAATTAGTTAATCAAATAAAACTATGAATTTTCCCTGTTATAAATTAAAGTTTATTTTACCAAAGAGAAGACAAACAACCCGACATCCTAGTAGTTTTGTTAATTTAATTAGTTTGTAATTGACTTTACATTTCTTATCATTAATTACACATGATATATATTAATAAATAATATAATATGTCATCATATATGCATCATTTATTTGATCATATTAAACATTAATTTTTAATAAGATAATATACACTGCTCACAAAAAATTAGGGGATATTTCAAAATGAATATGGAGTGATTACAAAAAGCATTTGATCTTTTTTATTAAACAAGAACATCGGAAAAGCAAACGATATTCTATAATGCAAATGAGATACAAAACAACTTATTTAATTGGTGTAAATGCACTATATAAAAGGCTGAAAGTGCTGGAGTATCTGAACATTCTTGAAAGTGCACATCCGGTAGTTTCCCAGGCCTTGTTTGGCCTCTGTAAAAGGATTTACCTGAATGTGAAGCTGGGAGAACCAAACAACATTGGGAACAGTATTTGGTATATCCCAAAGCGTGATTATCAGAGACTGAACAGTCAAGAGACTGAAACAGTACAAAGAAGACTAGAGCAGAGTCGCCCATTTGCCATTACAGCAAGAGATGACCTTTACATGACCTCTACATGACCATGAAGGAGCA
>JAYJMA010000005.1:102161-113962 GCA_036873895.1 Parotocinclus cabessadecuia
GAGAGAGAGAGAGAGAAAGAGAAAGAGAGAGAAAGAGAGAGAGGGGGGGTATTATTCTGCTTCACCTCTTTATTCTGTAAAAGATCCCTTTCTTCTGCTTCCCTCCTGCCCCATTCTGTAAGCTTGTGCATCCTCTCTAAACATGAATATAATTATAAGCCATTTGCTTCCACTACTAGTAGCTTCTGTGTTAAATATGCTCCCAGAATGTGAACCACATTCCCAGCCGTGTATCTCTTGTGCACAGAAACAAATGTATGAGATGCTATTGTGTATAAATTGTGTAGCTGCTATGATCAAAGTAAAACAGAAGAAGTAGAATAAAGAAGTAAAACAGGTACAAGAATAAAACATAAAATAAAATGACATCCCTTTATTTATTTTAGTTAGTAACTGTTTAGTTTTAGGTCATAAAAATGACTTTATTGATAATTATTTTATTTTATTAGTTTATTTATATTTTAATTTAATTATTTACCCTTGTTATTATTATGTTGACATTTATTTATTTTGGGAGGTACAGCGGTCTAAGGTGCCCTCCAGCAAGGCCAGGAGTTGCATGCAAATACTACAAGGGATGGCTCTGGCTTTCTGCCCAATGCACACATGTGCCCTCTATTTCTGAGAAATATATAACGTATTTATAATATATACAATATATACTGTATTAATATTAATAAAGGGAATATTTCATTATGGGATATTCCATTTAGAACAATCCCATAATTTTTGTTAACAATATATATATATATATTAATATATTCTATGAAATGTAAGTAATATAAAAACTTAATTTTTTATAATACATTATATTTCTTTTTTAATGTAATCATTTTATAGTTTATAGTTATAAATCAGGTATTTTTAGTGTAATAATTCTTAATATATTATCATTATTATTATTATTTTTAAATAAATATATTAATATAAATAAATAAATTATTTTATTACTTAGGTTATTATTTAGGCATGGTTAAAACACGGAGGGGAAAATGAATAAATAAATAAATTAATTAATAATATTAATTGATATATATAAATATAAATATATATATAAATATATATCTTACATATATTTGTCTAATAAATCATTTAAAATTTGAATAATATAATATAATAAAAAATAATTATTAATTAATTAGTATCAACTTACTAATATCTACCATGAAAAGCGAAGTTAAAAGATGGGGTGAAATTGCTCTAAAGTGTTTTATTTATTAATTTTACTTTAGTATTGTTTGTTACTCACACCTCTGTCATGTTCCATCCTCAGGTTCCTCAGGATGAGTACGCGGGGTATCCAGGCATGGAAAAGGATGAGGAGATCCCATGCCGTCGAATGCGCAGCAGCAGTTACGTTAAAGCAATGGGAGACAATGAGAGCGGCGACTCGGAGTTCAGTCCCAGAACATCGCCTCAGAAATCCGTCCGTTCAGATGCCCTCGTCCTAAAATCTGCCATCCACAGACCTCATATAGAAAGCCAAAGGTAGGAGCGACACAACCTCTGTGAAAGACAGATGTCTCCATGCCTTGTTATGACTCCATTCGACCAAATGAATCCAGGGCTGTTACCAGGGGATGCCTGGGGATTTTCCCATAGCAAACTTGAACAAAGCACAGGTTTTTAGTTTGAAGTGGCATGATTCCAGGCTCAAATATTTCTATAATAATTGATGAATTCCAATTCGGATATTTGGGCGAAAAAAACTAAGATTTCAAATCTATTTCTATATCACTTTCTTTAATGGAGCATTGTCTCAAAGCAGCTTTATAATATTATATTATCTTAAAAGGCCAATCCCTAATTGAGCAAGCCTAGGGCAAGGCAAGGAAAAATGTCTTGAATATTGAAGGAAGAAAACTTAGGAGACTCAAAAAGGGACCCATCCTCTTTGGGTGGCCTAGATGTTAACTAAAATAGTTAAGTTGTATTAATATTAAAAGTAAGTAAATAATAAAACTAAAATAAAAATGTAACTCTGAAATAGCAAGACTTTTAAGCAAGAAAGCTTTTTAGCAATACTTTTAAGCTTTTTTTTACCAAGAAAAGTGAGCAGTGATACAGACAGAGAAAAACTAAAACTAAAATTATCTCAAAATGATCTGGTTCCAACATCGTGATTTATAGAACACAGGCTGTTTTCTACCAGATTTAATTACTAAGTCCGTATTTAGTAAATATTGCTCTCATAAATGTACGCAGTATGTATTTAGAAGTCGAGTTCGCTGGTTAACAGTCTGTATTTGGATTTAATAACATCCCATTTTGTTTTCAAACTTTTTTTGCTTTTCTTAAGGTGTCTTAAAGCGGCCAGCTGTTTTTGTTCATTATTTTCTTCCTTTTTTCCATACCCACTCTTATCATCATAAGATTACAGTGAATAATTAACACTTTGAATCTTCTACCTTTATTTTTTAACTCATATTTGCACCATTATTAAAACCACATAAATACTTGCACTCATATTTATATGGTTTTCAGTGGCTTCTGGTAAGAATATTACGATCTCTTCAGAGAACAGAAAAATATAATTAACACTAATCACTATATAACTATTTAAATTTTTACACACAATACTTGCCCAGGTCTTATCTACACCCTGCAGGTTAGAAACATCTGGCAACCAGGCCCAATGTATATTTTTTTCTTTTGGTTTAGAAGCTTTCTTAAAGCATTCTACAACAATATAGTTGGTCAGCTGAGGTACTGTTTTATATTTCTCTGTACATTTTACTAACAAAAAATATTCTTATCCAGAATATATTTGATTAAGATTCTCACCCTCCATTATATCTTATTGCCCCCCAGCAACCTGCAACTCAGTAAAAAGTAAAAAAAAAAAACATGGAAGGATTTTCCCATGGTGTTGCAGTAAATCTGTTAGAAAACAAATCTCAAAATGATTGTGTAACATTTTTAATAGTCAATACTGAACAGGTGTTTTGCAATTAAATAAACCTATTTGCATTTAGCCTAAAATTAACCTACAAGCTTTGATTTTATGACTAAGTTTTTGAGTTTTGGAAATTAGACACGTGTTACTACAGAAACTTTTGGTAATGTGTAAAGTTCAGAAAAAATCAAAAGAGTATATAAATGCAATTTGAAGTGCCTGGATGTTCATTATATCTATGAATGTATGTTACTTTATGTGAAGCTTCGGTGTGATGCAAAATAGCATCTTGTGAATTTACTGACAGCCAGGCTTTGTGACTTCAAGTACCCCCCATAAATAGAGGATTGTCCACGACAGTCAGCACTCTGATCTTCTATGGTCTTCAAGTGTTTGGTTTTTTTGCAAATAATCATAATCCACAGTCCTGTTGAGAATTAATTCTTCTGCAGAAAAATCCAAACAAGGACTTTGCACCCCACTGTTTTTAGCAGGCTTGGTATTGGATCTCATCTTTAACCAAATTTTATTTAATACTCTTTAATGAAATGGTGCTTGGCTGCTTTGTTTCTTCCAGCAGTCTGATAAAGGTTTCTTAGACAGCAGTAAGATGTAGCTTCTCTCTCATTATGGAAATCGTCTAAACCACCTCCTCCATAAGTCTGAATCTGATATGCTTTGCTTTCACATTAGAAAACGGAACTAATTCAGTTCTTTCTGCAGTATCATGTTGCTGAGCTGAGCTGAGTTGGTCTCCTCATTTCTGAAGCCTTCCCTAAACTGCACCATAAGAGTCTGAAAGAAAAACTTGACTTGTGGACATTATCCGTAGAGCTAAAAACACCTTTTTGAGCATCTAAACACAGCCATGTTTGTGGAACATATAAGTTTATCTATGATCTCTCTGTATTTTTAGGCTCTCCCACCATGTACAGTGGCGCTTAAGTTTGTAAACCCCTCAGAAATCCTGTTCAGATAAAACCCCAAGTCCTGTAAGCAGATACAAAGAACAATATATGGAATAAAAATATTGTAGTTAATCATTTATTTATTTAAGCAAAATGATCCAGTATTTACATATCTGTCAGTGGCAATAGCATGTGAACCTCGATCAGGTGCAAGTGGACGTCCTGTTGTATTTAAACAACAGAGATCTGTCAAAGTCGGATATTCACAGCATGTTTGTAGAAGTTTATCATGCTAGGAACAAATGGGATTTATGAAGACATCAGAAAAAAGTTCTGGAACAGGTTACAAACCATCTCTAAATCCACAGTCGGACAGATTTTGTTTACAAAAGGGAATTCAGGACCATCAGTACTCTCCCCAGGAGCAACCAACCAACAAAGGTGTGGTATGGTCTTCAAGGTACCATAGGAACACAGGGTAACAACTAAAGTGCCCCTCTCACACTGTGTAATATCAGGAGGATCGTGAACAAACCCAGTTCTCCCTCTTACAGAGATGAAATTGTTTAATGATTAAACATGCAGTCAGTCATTAGGCATGAAGACCTGAGCGACTTTTAAAGGAATAATTGGGTAGTGCTGGTAGTGCACACAGTGCAGCGCCCCCTACTGAGTATGATGCTGTGTATCCGAACTATCTGGCATATCTGTGTGTCTGAGATAATATCACGCCATGCTCACTGTACTAAAGAAAAGTACGCCCATTTAGAGTGCACCATCTACAGGCCATTTATAGTATGGTTTATTACTAGAACTTTACATTTAATTCACCTGTTCTTTGGCAGCACCTCTGGCGCTCTCCTCAGGAATTGCCAGTAATAGCTAATAACAAAGGCAATATAATTTCTTGCAAAACCTTTTTATTTTTTTTTACTTTTTTGTGAATCTTTACTAATGTATTTCTAGTTTGGGTGATTTTTACTACATTTTACTTACTTTTACATTTATCTTTTTACTCCACTACATCATGTGAAATAGGTCATTTCCTTTTAGCTTATGTATGCATAAAACATAACATATAAAAAAAAACTAAGGAAACAAGTACAGGGTGCAATAATTAGGTCACCATTTACATTTATTTCATTTAGCAGACAACCTTATCCAGAGCAACTTATAATTAATGCAGTTTTACAATCTAAGAAACTGTGGGTTAAGGACCTTGTTCAGAGACCCAGCTGTGGCAAAGGTGAGATTTGAACCCTGGACCTTTTGGTACATTGTCCAGCACCTTAGCCACTAGGCTACCATAATCCTGTCAGCAGCACGTTTTGAACTTGGTTTGACTTGTTGGACTAATGCCATTCCATTAAAGGATTGATGTATTGGCGTTAGAGCAATACTAAATCAAGGTACTCTTACTTTTGATAGTTTGCAAATATTTTGTGGAGTGGAGGTCTAAAGAAAGGACTATTAGTATAATATTAGAGTAATATTTTACCTCTGGTATCTCTACTTAACTACATGTACTACTTAAGTGCATGGTTTGTGTAGTTCATCCACTACTGGAAATTGCTTTTAATATTTTGTGACTGTTTATTTTACACCCCAACCCTGTGTCTGGGCATTTAAGTGGTTGTCAGGTGTATATGTTTCATAATCCTTTAATGAATATGCTTCATACTGAATTAATAAAAACTTAAGTTAGTAAAAGCCCAAAGCCTGGTAATCACGTTTCTTAAAGGGCAGTTGTGAGCGCGCTAGAAGAATAACTGTGTCTGCATCATTCAGACAGTTGCAGAGAGTGATTTCAATGCAAAATCCGTAAGACAATAATCTATCAATAATTTAGCTGTGGGCCGAAATTAATTTAATTTCATTCTTGCTTAAAAATATTTGCAAGCGTCTGAGATCAGGACAGAGAATTAAGTTCCGGATTCACCTCATTTAGAGATATTGACTCACCAGTTACTTTAGTAGGTACACCTTGTAGTTTCTACTCTCTATAATCTATTTATTTACTCTATAATTTGTTTGTCCCCTTCACTTTGCTCTCTGATAGTCAGGACCAGCACAGATTTGGGTAGATGTTTCTTAGCACTGCACTCACACTGTGGTGGTGATGGTGTCTTACTGTGTGCTCTGCTGGAACAAGTGGCCCAGAAACAGCAGTGCTGCTGGAATTTTTAAACACATCAGTGTCATAATTGGACTGAAAATCCAGCCATCCACCAACCACATATTCAACAACAATCCTGAAGGTGCAACCGAGCCAAATTGTCCTGCGATGGGTCCAGATGTTTGTTTGATATTTTCTGTCCTGATACACACATCTGCACAGATGTTGCCAGAGAAGTGTGAGCTGATGAAAATATGTCTCATGGCGTGCAGTCTTCTGATTCTGCCTTTCATCTAGCCACGAGTACCATTTACCAACGTCGAGAGATTTGCGCCCTCATCCTGGCGTGTCCCTGGACCCGGTGACCTCCTACCATCCTCCCCAGTACCGTTCCCGAAACCAGAGCTACATGCGAGCTGTCAGCACCCTCAGCCAGGCGAGCTGCCTGAGCCAGGTGAGTACGAGCATGTCCCTTACTCTTTGATTCGGACACGCCTCACACTTCAGTAAGTAAGCAGGTCCATATTAAAGATCTTGTCCAGACAAATATGGATGCATTTGGTGTTTTTGTTTTTGATCAAAATGTTGCTCCCATATTAAGAGAGAACTTCATGCACCATTAAAGGTGTAGGATCAGTCAGAAATGTTATGGGAGAGTTATACAGCATCAGCAGCTTTGTTGCTTCCATCAGCTCCTTATTTTTTTCTGATTTCCCTCAAGACGTCGTTTGCTGTTATTAAATTTGCTGCATTCATCTACCTGTTAAGCTCTTAAACCCGACCAAGCTGCTCATGATCTACAACTTCAACTTTACAAAGTTTAGACAATTACAACGGAATCCTGTGCTCTCTTATAACATCAGGATCTCACTCTGGTTTTCTTCTGTTGGTTTCTTGTCCTCTTTATCTTAAAATTGAACAATAACGGTGATAACGGAACTGTGAAGAAAATCCCAGTGATACATGTGAAACAAACCTCAGTTGTACTGTTGCTTACATCACATCACTCTAATATTTGTTTTTGGACCATAATGAAAAACAGTAGGGGATATGTAAGGCCAAAAAGGACAAAAGTTTGTGTTATTCATATTAGTCTGGACAAGATTTTAAAAGCAATACACTAAAGATGAATGCTTCTCAAACTCTTCTGTGGACTCTCTTTATTGTTTTAGTTATAAGTATCTTTGTGTTGTGATGCTTTTAGGAAACAATGCACGGTTTTTTTACACAGCCTCAGCGGCAAACACCTAAACATGCCATAAGAAAAAAAACACTACAGTCGATGAATGATGTAGCTGGTGTTTTGGGGGCAGTAATTTTGTTTGAGAACAGTTTTTATGTTGTTTATGTTTGACATGTTATGTAACTCAGGGTTGGATCTGTTACACATGAATGTTTAGTTTCTTGCTTTGGGTTTAAGCTCAATTTCATGGGGAGACAGACCCTGATCTAGAGGAGGCTCCTTGAGACTTATTTCTCATTTAAGCTGCTTGCCTGGTTTCATCCTGGATAATTGCATTCGGATACATAAATTGAGCTGTGAGTGCTAAGTCTACCAAGCTGTGCGTGAATAAAGCTAATAAAAAGTTTTAATGCTATGAGTTGGGTTTGTAAGCTGTTCTCTTAGAACGAGTGTTACATTAGAAGGTGTTTGTTGAATCGTTGCGGTCCTGTAACTTGTTTATGATTGATGTTGGAATGTAATTTGTGTCTATGTCAAACAGTTATAGGGACTTAGTTGGGAGGAACTACCACCTGAAAACTACGTTTGCTTAGGGGTCTTCAGAGCACAGTAAGAAGTTGATGTAATCCACAGGACAACATGGTGGCTTAAGTTGTTAGCTCCAATTTGATCTGCATCGATTTGCAATTTCTCCCCGTGCCCATGTGTGTTTACTCCAGGTATTCTAGCTATAAAGACATGCAGTAGGTTAACTAGTTGCTCTATTTTGGCCCAGTATGAATGTAAGTGCAACAACCATTGATTCTGATGCAACGTTAAATAAATAATTCATAATAAATAAACAAACAGAGAAATGTAAGCCGCTGGACAGTTAATGAAATGATTCAAGATGAAGTTGTACCTCTTTAATGACATATAACATCAGTAAAGATCCTTGGTCTGTTTTTCATAACTGTTTTTAGCATGAAGATCAGGGACTGCATTGACTCGTAATGCTTTTGGAGAAAATACTTTGAATTATAGACGTTAGTCTAGTTAGAGTAGATCCTTGCGAAGATACGTTATCGATAAACTATCTTAACCCCTAAAGCAGCTCCTAAGGTAAAAAACCTTTAGGAGTACGAAGGAATTTTAGGATTCCCAGGAGATTTCCTAAGTAGATGAGAAAATGGAAGAAATGTTCTCCAAATGCTGAACGGTGAGATCATCAAACGCTATAGATTAGGGAGGTGGGATACAGCCCAGGAGTCTCAGCATTGGCAACCAGGGGCCAGATTCATAAAAGCTTTCTTAAAAAAAAGTTTCTAATACCAAGAACGCCAAGAAGTTCATAAGAATGTTCCTAAGTTCATTTCTAAACAAAACACCGTAATTTCTTAAGATAATGAATTTTTCCCCAGTTTTCTTAAGTAGGCTGTGCTGCATTTCCGTTATGTAATTAAATCAGAGGGGAAAAATCAAACCAAGCATTCAGTCAACATGAAAATATCCTCCTTGGAAACTACGATAATTGTGGAGTGATGATGAGAAGCAAAATATAAGGATGGGCGAGAGAATAAGCATGAGGCTATCAAAAGGTTACGAGAACATCTCCTAGGCATCCTAAAATTTCTCCTCCGCATTGCAGAAGAAATGTTCTCTAAACTATAAGATCATTCTTAGAGGCTTGATGAATAAAATGCTAATTGGTCTCAACAGAAGGTGCTTAAGTCTGGACCTGTTACACATGCTTACATAGAAATAGGATCTAAAAAGTCCCTACAATCATCCCTAGCTCTTGTGGTGTGAATGTGTGAGAAACGGGTCTGTGAAAAGTTTCCCCGGTGCAAAGCACATTTTAGTGTAGCTCTTCCGCATTGGCTTCCGCTGCATGGTGCTTGTGTTTGACCTTTAACAATTTCTCTTTCCTCAGACAGTTTTCATCGGCACTTAAAAGGCTCCAATATGCTCCAATCTTGTTCTCCAGTGGTGCTGCAGGCCACCGCTGAGTAAAGGGGTACCGCTGAATAAAGTTATTCTTAAGGGTAAAATCAGTTGACCTTCAAGCAATCAAGCCAAGCTGATGTAGGGATTACTATCAGAAGTTGTTGCATAAATTTTGAAGCAACATTGGATCCCTTTTAGTGACGACCTGCTGTTCCTGTGATACCTTTCATCCTATTTTCTTCCTGTTCTGCCCAAAAAGCTGAAGGTTTTTGCAATGTGTCCTTCTCACTAACGCTCCTGCCTATTCACTGTGCTAAGGGGAAGAATCAAAGTGAGAAAGAGAAAGGAAGAGGAAAAATTAAGGACTGCTATTCCTGTTTTTGTCTCTCAGGTGAGTGAGACTGAGGTCAATGGCCACTATGAGTCAGTTTGCGAGTCCGTTTTTAGCGAAGTAGAATCGCAGGGCATGGAGGGCCTGGACCTGCCTGGCTCTTTCCGCACTCGGAGCCACAGTTACCTGCGTGCAATTCAGGCTGGGTATTCCCAGGATGATGACTGCTTGCCTTCAATGACATCCTCCACTGTCACTTCAACTCTCAGATCCACAACAGGTAAACCGCCCCTCGAACCCCCCTACCCCACGCAAAAAAAGAGAGAGAGAGAGGGTTTGATCGCTCATACCCATCATTCGGTCCGCACATCCTATCGACATACATACATATGTACAGTGGAGAACCCTTGTGCTTGAGGTGCTGGGATGTGAATGTTCCTGGTCCAGTCCTGTCCTTCTGTCTGTGTTTGTTTGTTTCCTTTGTGGTAGATGCCTGTGATTTGCACAAGTCATGCATCAGGCTAAACTGCCTGATTTCAAGGGATAGGAGAACTTTTTGGAGTTTGGGAAGAAAGGTTTTATGATATGAAGGCAGATTTTAGAGCGTAGATCTTCAGTATTATCTTCAGAGCCACACTTCTAAAGGTTCTTTTGAAATGCATCTATAGTATGTAAGCACCAGAGGTGCTCACAAGAGGTGGGATACAGCCAAAAAGTCTCAGCATTGGCAACCAGGTGCTGGATTCATGAAAGCTTTCTTTAATTTCTCAAATATTATCTTATGAGAATCTTATGTTTTCTTCAGTTTTCTTATGTAGGCTGTGTTGCATTTCCGTTATGTAGTTTAATCAGGGGAAAAACATCAAACCAAATTAACAAACCGCATACAGAGGTGATGTAGGAAAAAATAGCCAACATGAAAATATCCTCCTTAGAAAATATGATAATTGTGGGGTGATGACGAAAAGCAAAAGATATGGCTGGGCGAGAGTAAATTTCAACACTTACCTCATTAACTTTTACAGCCTAAATGAGCATGGGGCTATTGTAAGGTTAAGAGAACATTCAAGAACAGTATGGTTTCAAGAATATGAAATGCCTTTAAGAAAAGATTTAAGAAAAAATAAGTTCATAAGAAGTTATTTAAAGAATAACAAGTTGAGAAAAAAACACATTTTTTGTAAATCCAGTTCCAGTGCTCTTCTTACTGAGCCACTCAGGTTCGTATCCTGCCTCTAGTGAGGTGAGGTCTGTCGGTACAGAGTTTCATTTTGGTTTTGAGTCTCTGTGTCCAGAGCAAGGTCCCTGAATTTTGGGATGGGATCTGTTTCTAAGCAAGATCAGGTTATCTCTCTGTGTCATGTGACCTCTGGTAGTGCGCCCACATTACAGTGTGCAGCTTGCTCCATTTCAGTCCTGGTCCTGGTTGCACAAAGTTATATCAATGAAATGCACAAGCAGCGATGCCTAACATTAACACAGTCTGTCAGAATCAAACTTTAATAAGAATACATACGTTATTGCCTTTAATTACAGAATTTCATTTCGTTCAGAATCCTGAAAACTGGAAAATATAAAAGTTAATGTTGACGTGAACCCTGCAAGCATTTAGTAAATACAGCCTGGTCTCAGAAGAAAAAATTGTACATATTTGCCTCCTTTAGCTTGGTGTTTATAATCCAAAATACGATCATGCTAACTCTAACCTGATACCTTCCACTTAATTCTAACATATTCATTTCAAAGTATTCAAGTATGTATTTGGTCTTTTGGTCCTTTATGTATAATTCCTTTAGTCCTCGTTGCTCAGTTCAAACGAGGCCAAACGGGTTTCACATGCAACGACACCGTTAAGTGGTCCTTTGTGCAAACAGTGCCGTTCCCTCAACCCAAACAAACACACACATCAATGATGCATCTGTGTATAGCTATGAACCCTATTGAAACACAATTTCATTTGAATAGTTGATGTCAAATATGTCAGCTTATATTTAAAAAGGCCTTTTGATGCTCGTGGCTTTTGTCCAGTTTGTTTTTGTTTTCCAATTGAACTTTGTAACTACTCTTTTCCTTTTGATGTGGCTCTTCTTTCATCATCTTTGAAACCGACTTTCTTTTGATTGGAGCCTTTATAATACTTTTTAATACTCAAACCATCCAAACCAGTACAACTGCAGCGGCCGAAGATTTCAGGAGAGAGTACGACAAATCCCACGGTCATACTGCGCTGAAGCTCTTTCACCCCCTGCCACACCTCACACTCCTGTCTCAACCCTAAACCTGTGTGTGGGATGGATTATGGTCTCTATGATCTGTTTTATTCTGGTACACACATCTATATATATAGATATATATATACTACTGAAAAAAATAAAGGAAACACGGAGTTACATTGTGTTGTGCAAGTGTTCCCTTTATTTTTTTGAGCAGTGTATATATAT
>JAYJMA010000005.1:129618-140003 GCA_036873895.1 Parotocinclus cabessadecuia
CCAATGATTCAATGACAACATGTTTTGTACCCGAGTAGCCAGACTATGATTGATGTCAAATGAGTAAATAAAGTTGTCACTTTCAATAAGTATATTTTGGCTCTGTATGTTTTGACTGAGTATAAACTAAATACAATCTTTCATGTAAAAAATAACGCACACTGTAATTCATTTTTGGGTCTATCTGAAATCGCTTAAGTGCAACGCACACACGTGTGATCACGAATTTCACAATTTGTTTCGACTACAAAAGCCTGGCTTGGATTAGTTGCAATAGACTGCGTCTGATTATTAATATGAAGAGGACAGCAGACTTCCCGTGTAGTCTAAAGCAATCGGCTGTGGTTATCACCATGTACAGATCAGTTTAAGCAGGAGCTGATCATACTGTAGTTTCACACCCAAGTTCTATCCCATTCTCCAGCTCTTCACATCCTCCCGGGTTGTTTGGCCGACTGTGTGGGGACTGATGTCATGGTTGAGGAGAAGCTATCATGAAGTATAAGGTAAGGCTGAGGTATCTTGACTAGAGTGGGGGATTTATACTCACGTTGCTATCATGTTTCTGGGTTCAATAGCTGTAGTGGTTTGAGCAATCAGATTTAAACCTAATCATGCTTATTGGGTTCTTGAAAACGTGATGGTGGTTTAGCCCTAACAGGATACAATCCTCATACCTGGACACAGGAAACGATGTGAAAGTGTGAACAATGCAAAGGTGAAAACTACACCCAATTTGAGTGAAGCACTTGTAGGTTTTATTTCCTTCTGGACAGCTATGGAATCCATAGAGATTGGAGGAAGAGTGGACAAGGAATGATACTTTGGAAGCAGTTTTAGACCCAAAAGTGTAACGTTACGCACAATCAAAATTACGCACAACTTCTGAAATGGCAGTATCTGCCAAACATTGTAGCAAACACTCCAAATGGTTTTTTTTTTAGGGATAGAGTGATGTCACAATGCAACTCTGGTTACAAAACACATTTTTGGTTCCCAGTTTGTTGTACACTTGCTTGAACTTGATTTAGATTTATAATGGCCCTAGCTTAGGAAAAAAATTCTTGGGTTTGTGAGGGAGGGGTCCAAGTGGAGGTTTGCATCTAGATGGTTTCAAGTCACAATTTTAACACTTAATATATGCATGGTAAATGTAGCTTAATGTAAATGATTTAAGATTAGTTGTAGAAGTTGAGCTCTACCTTGATCTAGTATAAACGAAACTCTTAATTATACATCCTTCCAATTGATTTGTCAGACTATAGCCCCACAATTGGAGCACCTGTACAAAACCTAATGCCTTGTGTAGTGCGGATTTTTTTGGGGACTGGAACCATAACCGTACTCAATTTTTCCACCTACCTATACCTGGAATTAAAACCCAAGGTTTTCAAGTGCAGGTTTTCAGTTATAGAACTCTAGTACAGATGACAAGTACATTGAAAGTCAGGTCACATCTTTAATTTTTGCAAAAACAAGACTGAACACACCTGCCTGGACTCAGGCACAACACAATCAGTCCCTTTATGTTGTGAGCAGCAATTAACCCCCCTCCCACCTTAAACTTGGGAAATGTTCATGTTCACATCCCCTGGTCCCTCACTTTAGGAAGCTCAGTGCAACAGGGACTTTAAGAGCACGATAAAGCATCCAATTACAGCCGTTTAACCATTATGTTTATACAAGAAGAAACAGGAATGAGTTGACTAGGTTACCCTTATACAGGGCAAAAGGAATGGCATTGTTACAGTGAGGCTTTGTAATGGCATGGAAGGTTTAATCCACTTCTTCCATACGTGAGGAGTCATCGTCATCTCCTTCCAGGGGAGGGATTTCTTCTGTGGCAGGGGCGGAGCTCGGCTCATCTGCAGGAACATCGTCGTCATCGATACCTGCCAGGGGACGCAACGTTAGAGGTTGTAGAATTTAACAAAAGATGCTTCGTGTCTTAAGAGGATGGGAGCACGAGTCTTACCAAGGCCGAGCTTGATCATCCTGTAGATGCGGTTGGAGTGAGTCTGAGGGTCGTCGAGCGAGAAGCCAGAGGAGAGCAGCGCAGTCTCGAACAGCAGGATCACCAGGTCCTTAACGGCCTTGTCGTTCTTATCAGCCTCTGCCTTCTGTCTCAGCATCTCCATGATAGGGTGGTCAGGGTTGATCTCAAGGTGCTTCTTGGCCATCATGTAGCCCATGGTGGAGTTGTCCCTCAGTGCCTGGGCCTTCATGATGCGCTCCATGTTCGCTGTCCAGCCATACGTGCTGGTCACAATGCAGCATGGTGAAGAAACCAGTCTGTTTGACACTGTAACCTGGAGAGAACATGCCAAAAGGTGTCAGGTAGTGGCAGTAACCGTAGCAAACTACAGCAAAATACAGTTAAACCTCTGCAGCAGAGAACTTACTCCAGCTGCGTGGCTATGAATCTTAACCCATGCAGTTTACCTTTTCAACCTTCTTATCCAGAATCTCCTTCATCAGCTTGCACAGAGCCTCAAACTTGGCCTTATCCTCCTCCATCTTCTTCTTTTCCTCCTCATCCTAAGGCAGCTCAAGACCCTCCTTGGTGACGGAGACGAGAGTCTTTCCTTCGAACTCCTTCAACTGCTGCACACAGTACTCGTCAATGGGCTCCACCATGTACAGGACCTCAAAGCCACGCTTGCGGACGCGCTCCACGAAAGCGGAGTTGGCCACCTGATCTTTGCTCTCCCCTGCAAACAGTGCATGTTACTAAGAGGCATGGGTGCACAGTCTGTGTAAACAAGGGGCAACATTTATGCTAGCGCTACCTGTGATGTAGTAGATGGATTTCTGGTTATCCTTCATGCGGCTTTGGTACTCTGAGAGTGACGTCATCTCGTCGCCAGACTGGGAGCTGTGATAGCGTAGCAGCTCTGACAGCTTCTTGCGGTTCTGAGAGTCCTCATGGATGCCCAGCTACAAAACCAACACCTATCAGTACCTGCAGGATGCCGCTTTAACAATACCTTGTACAAGGGGTATTTAACACTGCTTTCAGAATCAATGTTACTGAGGAGCATAATTAATCCAATACATGCCTCGACTGTGGGAGCATTAATTACCAGCAAATTAAGTAAAATGCCTTAAGGAAATCATTTTACACAATGTTTGGGATGAAAACAGTTTGTGAAACTAGTTTCGTATTCCTTCATTCTATAAAAGGTCTAGGTACAGTATACGTTACAAAACAGACTTTGCCTACACTTTATACAATGCACAATTTTACACATTGCCTGTAACAAGCAGCAAAGACCCCTGGTATCACCAGTACTGCTGCCTACTCTAGTTGTGCACCCAAAACTGCAATTCGTTATCTTCTAAAGAACATTTCTCTACTCAAAGATTGAGTAGCATTGCTGTAGCAGTTAGTTGGGTCTAAGGCACCACGTGTAGCAGAAACTGTGGAGGGAAATGGGTTTGTAGCAAAAAAGAATGAGTCATATAGGCTTTTGTTAAGAGCTCTTGCAGTCAAGGAACTGTTGTCATTTGCAGTGAAGTGTATTCTGTTCAGCAGGCGTTAGAGTGGGGCTTTGCCCGCTATTCACTGCTGTAGACAGTCATCCACTAAGGTCTAGTACAATATTATAAAAATAAATAAATAAAACCCAGCATCATGGCTTCAAAACCAAACTTAAATCAACAATTAAATACAATTTAAAAGGGAAGGAAGGGGGTGGGGAATACTATCACCCATCACATCCTTTACACATCTCTGATCAGATATGTAGTGGTGTCTGTTAATGTACCTGAATGGACAACCCTTACCTTGATGTTCTTAGAGAAGGCTTCGTAGAACTTCTTGTAGTTGTCCTTATCCTCTGAAAGCTCAGCAAACAGCTCCAGGCACTTCTTCACAATATTCTTACGGATCACCTTGAGAATTTTGCTCTGCTGCAGCATCTCTCTGGAGATGTTCAGGGGAAGGTCCTCAGAGTCCACCACACCACGGATGAAGTCTAAAAAGAAAACCAAACACCAAATAGGTTCAAATTGTATTCACCACAACCAGAAGAGCTACAACATTTAAGCTACCCAACAGTTAATGTTCAGTAAATGCAATTTCCACATTTATTTCCTGACATTTTATAATTGTTTTTTGCTAAGATGCAGACAATATGGAGACTGATTTGTAAACAAGCATCACGTCTTACTCAGGTACTCTGGGATGAGTTCCTCACAGCTGTCCATGATAAACACTCTCCTCACATACAACTTGATGTTATTCTTCTTCTTCTTGTTCTCAAAAAGGTCAAAGGGCGCACGGCGAGGGATGAAGAGCAGGGCACGGAACTCCAACTGACCCTCAACGGAGAAGTGCTATAGCACAAATGCAAGATTGTCCACTTTTTTTTTTTAGGTTTCACATTGATGGTGATTACATAAAAAGGGTCAGTACAGAACTAGATTAATAGAATCAAGAAGTAGACTAACAAACCAAGTACCTTAATTGCAAGGTGGTCTTCCCAGTCATTGGTCAGGCTCTTGTAGAACTCTCCATACTCCTCATTGGTAATGTCATCAGGGTTTCTGGTCCAGATGGGCTTGGTCTTATTTAGCTCCTCCTGATCTATGTACTTCTCCTTGATTTTCTTCTTCTTCTTCTTGTCCTTATCCTTGGAGTCTTCCTCATCATCTGAACCCACATCCTCGATCTTGGGCTTGTCCTCAGCCTCTTCATCTTTGCTTTCCTTCTCTTCCTTTTCATCCTCTGCCTCATCATCACTGATCTCCTTATCGCGCTCCTTCTCCACCTGGGATATTCAATACATTCGTATAATTGAATATCATTAAATGATGGAACACCAAACCAAAACAAAATGCTCTAAACCTGCTTAAAACTGTCAGGAATAAGATGCATACTGTAAAAAAGGGAAATTCAAGAAGCAAGGTAAAATCCTAGTTATTTTAACTGAGTTTAAGAGTTTACTCTTCTGGAGCAGTAATTAACTTTGCACGAACGTGTCGATTTCTCCTCATCACAAAAATAAAAGTAGACTTGCTAACATGCAAGGCACCAAAAAAAAAAAAAAACAGTAAATGGTTCTAAAAAGACTTACAAAGAGTGTTATTGGGTATCCGATGAACTGAGAGTGCTTCTTGACCACCTCCTTCACCCTTTTCTCCTCGATGTATTCAGTCTGATCTTCCTTTAGGTGAAGAATGACTTTGGTTCCACGGCCAATGGGTTCACCTGCAAGCAATGCTTAGTCAGGGTAACTGGGAATTGTACAGCATCGCTGATATCTCAATTTCACCTTTCCACTGTCAGTTTAGAAGTTTCCTCATGCATGACTGGAGAAACTTACCATGGTCTACCTTGACTGTGAAGGAGCCGCCGGCTGAGGACTCCCAGGCATATTGCTCATCATCGTTGTTTTTAGTTATAACCACCACTTTCTCAGCTACCAGGTAAGCAGAGTAAAAGCCCACACCAAACTGTCCAATCATGGAGATATCTGCACCAGCCTATAAGAAGGGTAGGCAAATCTGTATATGGACTCCCCACAAATTTCAAACATCGAGAACGGATCATTCCAGGTACACCAATGTGACTTCAAAGGCAGGCTGTAATGTTTACAGCGCTTTACCTGAAGAGCCTCCATGAAGGCCTTGGTCCCAGACTTGGCGATGGTTCCCAAGTTATTGATGAGATCAGCCTTGGTCATGCCGATTCCGGTGTCAATGATGGTCAGAGTGCGCTCATGTTTGTTGGGGATGATGTCAATCTTTAAGTCCTTCCCACTGTCCAGCTTTGATGGATCTGTCAGACTTTCATATCTGATTTTGTCAAGGGCCTATACAAATGGAAACAGACTCAAAAGTCAATGCTAAATAATGACAATTTGTCACATTAAATTTGACCCGAAAATTTTTTCTCAAAACCACACATTAAGATCATCAGGATCAGCTACTAACAGAAGATAGATCAGACAACACATTAAAAATTCACTACATTAATCTATATTGCAGAAAGTCACCATCATGGAAACACTTAAGAGGGCTAGCAAGTACTCCGTGATACTTTAGGTACATCAACTAGAAACCTGTGCAAGATACAGTCGCAAGTGAGCAAGACAAGGATACACATCTAGAATCTATTTAAAATCAGTTCTGTTCCATATAGGCCAATAATCTATAGCGCACAAAACTTGGGGAACAAAAAAGGTCTCAAGTTGCCCATAACCGATCGATGTCAGGGACAAGCAACATTTTAAAATGTAACACTTGACAAGTTTTTTTTTTTGTTTTTTATTTGAGGGGTAAAAACCATATACTACAATTTAAAGTGCATACTGGTTTTTTTTTTTCTTTCTCTACTTCTGTAGCTATCATAGTTGACTTCATTTGTCTACTGACTTGATGTAATAACTATGATACACAATTTGAATCGGTTTTTAAACACCTTTAGAGAAACGCTAAACATCCCCTAAATTTAGTGAGCAGTACACATGCCACAAATCTACAACTTCCTCGTAATTATCGGAACGCATTTACATAACCATGGAAACACTTACATCAGAGGCATTGGAAATCAGTTCCCTGAGGAAAATCTCCTTGTTTGAGTAAAAAGTGTTGATGATGAGGGACATCAGCTGGGCGATCTCTGCCTGGAATGCAAAGGTCTCAGTCTCTTCATCTAGGCGCATTTCTTCAGGCATCTGAGAAACGGAAAGCAATGAAATAAGTGTTAGAGGACTCGCACTTAACCAGCCTTTCCAGTCAGACCACCCCACGCTTACTGATAGTCTCAAGTGTCAGCTTACAGGTTTAGAAACCTCAACTTGAAACAAAAAAAAGCAAAGTTTAAAAACGTTACCACACACCCAAACGCAATCCTCACATATGCCCATAATAGAACATTACTACACAAAAGCTAGAGCTCTACATGACAACAGTGCGTATCAGGGATGATCCCGGTACAATACCACAGTGAACAAAGCGAAACTTAAATCCTAACGAATATTTCGTTTTACATTCAAGTAAGTAAGTGACAACCTTAAACTATAAAGGGACGTTAAAAATCGTCACGGAAATCAATAATCGAAGCCCAAATAGCAGTTCAGGCACTGTACAGTTCAACATGGCTGAACTTCCGAGTGCACAAAGGAAGTATCCACGTGCTTCCAGAAAGAAAGCACGCGAAACCGTGTTAGCAAGGGCACTTTAGCACTACACGGTACCATTCAACTACAATCAACGTTTATCAGCCTACCATGGAATGATTATTCGTCGTACTGTAACGTGATTCCTACCCACATTATTCTACGGGCTGGTACGGCAAACGGCTTACATAATGCGATCAATTCACAGCGCTATAGCAATGCAATGACTATAGGACATGCGGCAGCTGGGCAACTCCTAAATGGGTCTACATAATACCGCGAGGGCACTACGTAGGGTACAACAGGCATTATTCCGTTCCCTAGAATGTGCACTTGTGTCGAGGCAGAGTGCCGTTTGAGATTAAGCCAGTAACGACAACGAAAGCATTAATTTTTGCTGTGGATGCAAATAATTATGAAATCAACATATTAAAACATTGGCCTTTTTAAAATGATAGTAGGATAACAAGAAAATGTAACCTTAAAAATACGGTCAACGCAACCAACGCCTCATTCACGCATGCACGTTGTAAACGAAGGCCACCGATTCCAGTTACTTTCATTAAATCTATATTTAGTTCAACATTTACCGCGCTTAGGTACCCAAATGTAATTTACTTTAGATTGAATGAAAACCTAAAAACCCTTAATTTAGCTATCGCCAAGACAAAGCAGACGACGTCTTAGGTAAAACGGTGTGACCGATTAAATTCAGACCTTCTAGATATCGTAAAAGGCTTAATGTAAAAAAAAGGGTTTTATATTAATGAAGATTTGTTGCTGTTATGTATAATACAGTACCTTGACTTGTTTCGTTGACTTCTCTTGAATAAAATGCACCAAAAACGACTTTTCCACTCTCCTCCTCACTCTGACGTGGGGAATACGAGAAGGACGGGACGAGGCATTGCCGGTTAATAGCTTTTATATGCAGGAAAAATATGTATCAGTCCGCGGGCAGGCTGCTGACATAGAGCAAAGCAGGCATTGTAAAATAATAAAAATAGCGGTAACATATGTATATATAGTTTTGGAAATACATTTAAATACATTTTATTCAGTCAGGGGAAATATTATTATATTAAATCACTAGCAAGTTCATCTAAAATTTGAGATCTTAATTTCTGAATAAAAATACACTAGTGTTTTCTGGCCTCTATCTATGGAATTGATGGTAAGATGCACTGTAGCTAATAAATAATTAGTAAAATGACTAAGTAAATTACCATGTTCTATGTAAAGACAACAGTACATTATCATTACCATACAGCTGTTATTTATAATCTGTGATGTACAGTTGTGTTCAGCATGACATAAATTGCTCAACAACAAAGAAAGCATAACAAACGGATATGCTTTTATATATAACTTGTATATGCTTATAAACAGCAAAAACAGCCTACAGAAGTAAACCAACATGTTAGGTTTTTGACTCAGTACTGGGTGACAGTAATAATACTAATTTTCTTCAATTTGTCGCAGTGTTTATTATATCTTCGCCTATTGAATTCCATTGTGCGTTTGTTACATATGCTTAAAACATATAAACTAGAAAAATAATGAGCCAAACTTTGGTATTATCGATTTTTTACTATTATGCTTTTTATTAAATAGGAATATTTACTACGGACTGTGTTTTGCCCAAAACAGACCTGAACTATATTTTGTATCGGAATGATACTACGGGTCCGCAGTGGCTGTGTTTCGGTTCTTTCTAGCACTTTCCACGGAAAACCCGCCCAAAATGTGACGTCACATGACTGTCAACGGTGTGGCGGGAGTAGGTCCTTCCTCTATAATAGTAGTACGTGGGCCTCGCCGGGAACAAAACCCGCCAAAATGGTTACTAAAGCATTATACATTTTTGTCTTTGTAGAGCACAACAATAAATAATTTTAAATAGTATTAAATATAATAGTAGTTTTTTAGTAGTTTGTTGGGCTGCACACAATATGAATAATGTATTTTGGTAAGAGATCTATAATTTTTAAATATCTACATCTATATATTGGTTCTGTTCATATTTATGTATTTACTAGTTTTGCCTTTATTTATGTTTCATTTATTTATATTATTTTTGTATCTATAAACTTGCTTTTTTAAGCTATTCCTCTGTTTCGGGGAACAGGGAATTCTGAAGCTGTGAGGTGACAACATTGAACCCATCCTGATATCAGTTTTAAATTATAGGTAGAAAAGAGTAAATGTTTGCCAGATCCCACACCGGGAGCTGGAAAGAGAATGGACAATTCTTAGCTTTTTTGGAAAGTCAGAAAAATGCTATTTACTAAAGCTGCATACAAAAATAAAGATCATAAGCATACACACAAAGTTAATAAAAACCTAATTAATTGTAGACAAGTTACAGACGTATAGGCAAGGTTTCTTTGAATTTCAAAAATATACAGTTTAAACATATCATTTGATATAATTATAAAACAATTATTATATTTGCCTCTAACAATATAGAATAAGTCTATAAAAAAACACTTTTCCTGCTTGCAATTGCTAGTATATAAAATGTCAGCTATGCACAGGCCTTAAGCCAAGACAAGTTCTAGAAGATCATGACAACAGGTACAATGCACTGAATGGCCTGGTATGCAAAACAAAACTGTTAATCCCTGTCAAATACCTGCTGGACATGTAAGCTTTTACAGGATAAGTAGTATAACAGGATATGTGGATGAACATTGATTTGCATGCAAAAGTGATCAAGGAAAACCTTGTTTGCTGTCTTATCACAAAAGTCAACGTCTAACTTTAACAAGCCAGGAGGAGTCTTGGATCAAGTGCTGTACAATTAAAGAAGAATCACAGTTATTGGGAATGGAGTGATGCTGACGCGGTAGTTTGTTGGTGTGTGTTGTGATGGTGCGAGCGGATCAGACACAGCAGTGCTGCTGGAGTTAACACTCACTGTGCACAGTATTAGATGCATTTACCTTAATGCTTCACTTGGCAGATGTAACGAAATCTATTGTGTAGGTAATTCAGTTTAACTATCACTTAAGAAATATTGGATGGATTGGATTAACCGTACAGTTGCGTCCGACTCTCGGTCACTTGATGGATCATCGATCTCCACACAAATCTGTCTTTTATCGATGTGATCAATGAAGTAATTCGGCAGGATAGTGGAGCAGTTTTGCCTTTGCTTTCTCCACCCCTCCACATTTATCCGGGCCTGCAGCTGTTTCGAGGTGCACGGCTGGGGTGTTTTGCATACACAAGTCAATGACAATTTAGAGACACCAATTA